>JAJMKR010000135.1:0-55792 GCA_030563945.1 Geotrichum australiense | reverse complement strand
CATAAATAGTAATGTCGTCTATAAACCCGATAGTTCGTGCTCCTGTATCAGATATTCTAACCAGAAGTGAGTTAATGAAGATGAGAAACAACATGGGGGAAACCGGTGATCCCTGAGGGATTCCCATGCCAACTTGTCGCTCGTTAGATATTTTGTCGTCCAGCTTCATACTGGTGCGTCTGTTCGACATGAAACTTAATCACCGCTCGCTTTTTATCAATTCGCACTGCTATACAAGAAAATCTTATATAGCAACAGATGAAGTGGGCGAAGGGGCGAAAGAGTTCCAGAAGTGCAAAGGGCCTTAAATAGCTTTTCAAGGAGAGTTGAAGAAAAGATTTCAGAGGTACGAGAAATTTTGAATAGATCTATTAATTGACACTACAATAATATTTCGATATCGTTGGATGGTTAGTGTAGTGGTTATCATCTTCGCCTTCCAAGCGAAGGACAGGGGTTCGATTCTCCTACCATTCATATTTTTTTGATATTTTTGCAAGTCGAGATGATGTTTTGTAAGGAGGTGCTATCTAGAATGATTCTGGAGGTGACGCTTTTTTAAAGAGAGCTTAGTTGGTATGTGTCAAACATATTGTATTTTGTTTTAATGTCGAATTTGAAGATAACTAACTTTGAGATGAAATATCCAATAACATGTGCATTTGACTGCGCTTCTCTTAGCTCATATCATCTTGTTTATTATTTGAGGTAATTCCGGTATGTGCCAGATAGTATTTATTTACTGGTATATAAATATGTTTGGTGAACAAAGTAAAAAGAGTTTTGTAAAATATAATTAGTAGGCTATGAATTGGCAAGTAATCATTTTTACAGGGTTTAGAATTTATAATTGTAGAATTGAGATGGCAATATGATAATCAACAAGTGCAACAAGTGTGTAAAAAAGAAAAAACCTATACGATGTTTTGCTCTCTGATGAACCAAACTCTACGTATTTTTGATATATGTTTATGTTGAATAGAACAATGACCGACTTATCTATCAATAAAAATAAGCCATAGTGTATTTACCTAGTTGATTCAAACGTGTTGTCTTCTAAAGTTACCGAGCTGTTATTTGTCCAAAAAACATTGCGATATACAGTACAGTATGTTCAAAACGAAAAACAGAGGATAAAAGTCTCTGTTGTACTCCCATATTTAAATTTATTTTTCTTCAATCATGATTGGTTAGTTAGACATCAAAAATAAGGGTATAATACTGTTTTATTTTCTTCAACTATAACAAACCAAGCTGAAAAAACTAAAATAATTAGTTACAGCTCGACTAAGTTGTGAAATTAAACTAACAAAAGGTGTATAGTTCTACTCAATTAACTAATCCCACCTTATTGTAGACGGGATTGCCTTAGAACTTTTCTTTCCGGGCGCAGACCCGAACATTTAATTGTCGTCTGTGTTTTTTGTAGTCTCTGTTATTGTTATTGCCTTTGCATCTTTTGCAGTATTTGCGTCTTTTATGGCCTTTGTAGACTTTGCAGTAGCTTTTGTGATTTTAGTAACGTGAGTAATGCTAGTAGCCGTAGTTGCCTTGGTAGCCTTGGTAGTTTTTGTGGAGTTTGCAACCTTAGATTTGAATGTAGGAATCTGCCCTTTTTTAGCCCTGGGTTTAGCTTTTAGCTTAATGGGATGTTTTTTCTTCAGTTTAGCCTGAGACTCTCCAGTATGATCCTGGAGCTGGTTCTGGTCCGGAAGCCGGTCCGCATCAAAAGATCCAATCCTGTCATAATGCAAGAATAGTTCATCCGTAGTGGCCGGCCTGTTTGGGTAGTTGGTGTAGTAGCGCTGCAGTTCTGCTCTGTCCTTTACGTAGATTCCTTTAGTTTTCTTGGGAGAAATGGGACTGACGGGCTTTGTTCTGGGCAAAAAGATACTGCAGGGTTTAGACCTAGCTGAAACTTTGCGACATTTCAAAGGGGTGCTTTGGGGAGCTGCACTGGTCGAGGGCAAAGGGGATTTGAATTTGAGGAGATCGTTTGAAGAAATAGCAACGTTGGTATCAGACTTGTTTGTAGGTGTTTTTGCAGATGTTGTAGAAGAAACGTTTGCATCAACGGTGCTGTTATCAGTATTAGTAGACATAGCGACTGTATGAGTACGATTGTTGTTTCTCAATGCAGTTTTTACTTGAACGCAAAAGTAAAGAATAATCAGATATAATATATGTAAAGATTGGTCATTGAGTTAATCAAAGCGTGATAGGTGAGAGAAAATCTGCAAGGAAAACTGGCAACCCTGGGGTTCTTGTAGTCTTTCTATTCAACATGATATATCATTCAACCCATTAGTAGTTCTGAGCTACAACGCCAAAGTAATATAGAGCGTTAACTCTACATTTTTAGCAATAGAATACCTACTAGAGTACTTTTCCAGCTAAAGTGATAGCCCAAAGTGACCTTTTAAAAAATGAGATTTGGCTCTGATTTTTACCTTTATAAAACTTGGGAATAGCGGGAACTTTACAGGTCCATAATCTGAAGACAACACATTGAGCTTTGTAAACACTGGTGGCTGACTTTTTGCTAAAATCTGCAATAGTACTGACATGAAATATATTGCATATTTATGAGAAACTAAATTGTGAATTCAATACTAACTGAGCTACTAGGAGAGCTCCAAACACCATCAGAGTTGGATAATGAAATAAACAGATACAAAGCTAGTGTATAAAACATCCTGTTAAAGTCATTATATAAAATATATTGGCATATATAGATTAGCTTATTCTATTTGATTGTTTGATAAGTATCAACCCATTCTTTTCCTTCAGCGTATTCCTGTTCCGTCAATATCTCCATATACTCCACCAGCATCGTCAAAACCGCATAAACTGCCATACCAATACTGTTTCCGGACCCTTTTACCGCAATAGACCTTTCCTTCATCCCCGGTATTCTATTTTGGACAAAAACGTTAGTCTTCGACCACGCCTTGATCTCTCTCAAAACCTCATTCTTCTCCAAAATTCTGTCTACGAACTGGTAAGGTAACACCAGTTTCAGACTAAATCCAGGTTTGTACATCAGAGATTGCTCGTGGGCGAGCTGCTCCCCGGTGAATATTCGGGACATGTGTATGGTAGCCTTTACTACTGAAATAAGAGGCCCTGTGAGCGATATGACATACTTGTTAAAGTAGGGATCGCCTATTTGTCTGAACTCTTTGTCATATACAACATTTGAAAAATGATTTTGAGGGTTTTTGAAATGGACTTGAAGTTGGATGTTTTCGAATGACGTAAATAGAACTTTGAGTGTGATAAAGGTGCTTGGATGCACCATCGAAAGGTAAGTCTCTAGATCAGACATGATGTTGAGATTTGCTGGCATATTAACTCAGTGTACGAACTCTTATAGTACGATGTGGGTTTGAGATCTTTAGTGGCAAGATATATTTAAACGTCACGTCAAAATGATGGTGTGACATTTCAAGTGTGATGGCTGGCTAAACGGTGAAACAACAAATACTTTTGCTATTGCCATCTGGTACAGGTATATATTTAACATGAATAACTGTAGCTCTTGCAAAAACTTGTCTAACATGGAGCAAGTAGATTTCTAGAATTAGGCATGGCTCACCTATATGCCTCATATAAGATCTTATGTTGAAGCTGATTGAGGCCTTAACTTCGGTCTTTGTAAATTGTTTGTGGTACTACTGTACCTACTTAGAGCTCGATTCAGCAAGCTGTGTTTGACATAATAGCATGGAAAAACTCCATCTAACTGCTCGCTTGAGCATTATATACATATCTACTCCTCCGCGTATGACAAAATTGTTTATCAATCACACTCTCAATATATCAGCACAAGCCTACAGTGTTGATTTAACAAGGTAGTGACGGGAGCCAGTTAAAATTCTCAAATTTGTAGATTTTTAGTCCGGTTTAATAAATATAGATTAGATAAATACTCCAAAAAATCCCTTAAGATCAGATATCGCCCTCTGAATTAAGCATCCAGCCCACCCTTCATTCCTTTCACAACACCTCTCCCCACCGCTATAGTTATATCGCCCCCAACTCTCGACACTTTGCCAACAAGACCTTTAGCAGTATCATTTCCACCTGCCCATCTTGCAAGGCCCATTATCACGCCAGCAGTTTTCTCGGCAATTTTATATTTTCTCTCTTCTTTGGCAAGTGCAATAACCACGTCTTTGACATGCGGAGCTACAGACTTAGCAGCAACCATACCAGATTTAACCATAGAAGCAACAACAGCTTCCAGCTCGATTGTTGGGCCAGCTTCGTACTCTGATTCAGACTCTGCTGTTTTCAAACACTCTTGTAGCTGTGCCGACTCGTGGGCACTAAGTTCTAAGGTACCCAAGAGCTTAGTTATTGAATGTATTGTTACTGCTCGTCGCAGCTCACTATCGTCGATTTTTGACGCCATTACAAGCATTTGTGCAAGTTGGGTTATTTCCAGTTCTGGCTGATTTCGTACTTCAGTTTCTGGTTTTGAGGTTTCGGCAGGCTGTTTTTCTTGAACTACCAGTTGGGTTTCTGGCTTATCCTCGAGCCCTAAGGCAAGAGCCAGCAGAGGGCCGATAAACGATGGAACTTGAGAAGTTGACGGTAGCATGGCAGTAAATATTTATATGCAAATAGCTGTGCTAAGTTGATCGAAGAATGATGCAGGAAAAGAATCGAAGGAAGAAAGAAAACTATTTAAATTGAACGTGAATACCGTAAAAACGATTCTCTATCGCCCGTTTTAGTGCCTTTTTCGAGAGTTCATTGACACACGTGACCAACTTAGCATGTGAAAGAAAACTATGCAGCTTTTTTTTTCACAGCCGTGCCTATAATAAGTATGGCGGGCTTAACATTTTTTTTACTTCATAAATATAGACTTTGATACTTTAACTTTATCTCATTTGTTGGGACTGTTGGGGATTGATTTCTTCCATGTCTCGGAGTTCGCGGTATAGTTACACTGGTAGTGAGCCTGTGTAGGTTCCGAGTGTCTTTGTATGCACAAATTTATGCGACGGTACAGTACAGCAAGGCCCAAAACTTTTGTATTTCGGTCCCCAAAGAAAATACGAAACGCCCGGCGTTTTCAGTCCCGAGGAAACAGTGGCAAATGATACAACGGAGAGAATTTCTAGTTGCGGTTCGGCGCTTTGCACTTTTCATGCATGTATTGTACACACAGCAATAGAAGCTATTCAATTTCATATGAACCAAAGTGGCTAAGGTTTTTGCTTTCACTAAGTCGAAACAAATTTGTTGTATGTTCGGTGATAAACCCGAATCTAGGTGTATTTTTATAACGGAAACTTGACTGGTGTACTAATAGCACTCACTGAACTGTGCAATTCCGTAGTTCTAATCAGTCTTAAGGTATATTTGGCAAGTATTTATAACATCAACATCTCAGTCCCGTATCATTGTGGCCACTCAAGTTAGCGTTGTAATTTTTTCTTGATAAGCGTACTCATTTATTTAGGCTTGAACTCCAAACATTTCAATCAGGGAAACCTTTTTCTTGAGCTTCATGGCATTGTTTAACTAACTCTCATTCAAGAAGTAAAATCAAGTTTGTCTCAACAGAATATTGATTTCTTTCATAGTTTTTCTTTCACTCTCGGAGCTATTCTACCTCTTAGCACCATGTTATAAGAAAGAAGGGTTCTTCTCAATGTTGATGGTGTATACTGGGGCAATTTCCATTCTAAAATAAGTACATTTTGTTCAGCATAATTTTCTCACTGTAATAAGTGAAACAACCTATGCAGCTTGCAATTCATTCTTTCTTTCAAAAATTAGCAAAGTTAATAGAAAAATCCGATACTGTCTACCAAAAATGGTAATTTTTTCAACGAGACCAATTTTGCTCATGGTATCACTTTAATTCTCAATTGAAAACAAATCAATAAAATAATTACAAACTTTCATCGAGCTGGAACTAGACAAATACTTTTTGGCTATTACGCAAATGCCATCATACAAACAAGCGTAATAGAAAGTAACAAAAATATTATACTATCCGGATATTGTAATATGTCAATTTCGTTCTAGTCTCTCAACAAGTTCTAAATTCGTGTATATTTTTATGTAGATTGATTGAAGTATATCTCAACTAATTATCTTCCTCTTTCAACTCGAATGCATCTAGCTTTTCTTCTCTCCTCATCATTCAAGACCCACTGGATGCCTTCTTCTTCTTCTTCCTCATCCATTCCTATAATCATAACAAGCTGTGCAACTCTCACAAACTTCTCTCTTAGAGCAAACCGGCCATCGCTAACAGTCCCAACAATTTTCGAAATATCTCTATCGAGTTGGATTGCACCAAGTTCATTAACCCGTCTTTCGAGACCCCAAATTCTATTTTCAAGTGTTCTGGAGAGCAAAACTGCCGCATGAGAAACAAATTTCGTATAGGCTTGAGGGGCCATGATACTTGAGAATCCTTTCATTAAAGAATTCCATTCCATTTGGAAATGCTCACTCGGTGATAGAGTCATGGAATATTCTTCCGATTGTTTAGGTGTAGTCATGTAATGATCCGAATCTTTGAAAAGATTGTTGGTAAGATTTCGAATTCTATTAGAAATAACTTGCTTAAAAGCTACTTGAAGACTATCACTCATGAGTTCATCGCATCTAGACTGGAATCCATTTGAAAGATTAGTTAGTAGTTCATGTGTTTTAGCAGCATCGTCTTCGAAGGGAAGTGCAACTTCATAGTTGACACTTTTGATAATTCTATCAGCATATTCAGAAGCCACTTGAAGATTATTGATGTATATCAAGAACAGCCTTAGTCTAGTTTCATCAGACCCACTTAGTCCAGCCAGACCATTTTGAGTGCGTCTGTTATTTCCTAGTGGAGGTGTTGATAGTCTTGACACAATCCCGCTTCCTGTACCAGATGAGTTCTGGATAGACGATGTAGCAGAAACTGCTCTTGGTGCTTCGTCTCTAAGTCGTCGCTGCATAGCACCTACAAAGTCAGATTCCAGTATACGGCGGATTGAAGTAATGATGTTCTTTATGATATTAAACTCCCCAGTGTCAACTGCTTGTTGAAGTACAATATTCAAAATGTACATCACATCCTCAACAACAGAAGAAACCAGTGGTGATTCTTGTGTGAAAGTAGCGGAAGTATCAGGAAATTCTTCTAATTGTAATGCTTTTTCAACTGACCTTCTAAATGAGAAGCCAGCCATAACTTCGTATGCGGGTCCAATTTTTGTGGCCACTTTTTTCTCAAAATTACTATTTTTCAAAAGTTCGGGAATATGTAGAACTGGATCTTCTGAGCGATCATCCGAGAACTCTTCCCACTTGTAACCTAAGAATTTCCTGTACAAAGACCATCTATTCATCATGACAGAGGCCTCACGGGCTAATTCTCCCACAGTTTTTAAATCAACTGAGTCATCTTCAGATTGTCGGTTTGAAGTTTGATCTAGAGCAGGGCTTCCTGTCCTTCTCCCCCGGGTAGACATCATTGAGAAGCTATTGACTAGATAAGGAAATGAATAGTTTTGGATATCATTTAAATGCCTTGCAACTGATCGTTCGTCCCAATAAGTGTCAATAATTAATCCTCCTTGACTATCGGTCTCGTTTTGTACCTTGTCTAAGACTTTTGTCATTTTTCCTTTTCCATAATGACGTTCAACAATCGGAGCATGCTGATTGACAATTGCTGCAATATTCTCAAATAATCTTGTCATCGCTATACCATAAAATTGCGAAGTGTCAACTTTATTTTGTATTCTCATTCGACTTTGCGCAGTGATGATTCCGCATATGAATTTCGCATAAACCTCTAATCCTTCTTTTTCTTGTCCTATTAATGGGAACAGTTTAAAATATCGTGTCAATGTTTCCATATCTTTATTTTCCGCAGCCTTGTTGAACTCCCTTAAAAATATAACACCAAGACTTTTAGATGCTGCTTCAAGTGTATCTTCGGGATAATCAGGAAATTCTGCAGACGGGACCATTGCTTTTGCAAATTTACCTGATATTAAACTTGCAGGTAAAGATCTAGCTTTATGGATATACATGGCAGCTCTATCCCAATCTCTTAGATCAATCGCAGCTTGAGACCCTTGGACTGCTGATTTCAATTCGATCACATCCTGCACATACTTCAATGCTTGTAAAACTCTGTCTTGCTCTAAATCAATACCTTTCACCTTTGAAGATAAGTTCGATGCTACAAAACTGGTAGACGATAAAGTAGCTGCAAGTTCATGAGATATTCCTAAAGCTGAACCTAATTGAGTGCGGAGAAGGTTTAGTCGTTTGAGATCTTGAGTTTGTATGAGTGAGCTTTTAGATACATGTTTGTGAAGTTGTTCTGTGACTTTTTCTCGCTGCAGCCTAAGGGCTGCTAAAGAAGCGTGGATTTCCTCGGGTGTGCCTGCGTGGTCAAGAGATTTCTTCAGCTTCGTCAGAGCAGCTGGATTAGTTATACTAAGATCTGTCATTACCGATTATTGATACAGGAACTGAAACTGCAAGAAAGTCGTTGATGCTGGCATGTTCCCTTCGTAGTTAAAGGACAGATGAGTAAGCTGAAATAGTTGTAGAGAGTTGTGACATAAGAAATGAACTTTATGAATACTAGTTTGTAAAAGTGGTTCTTGAGTCTTGACGGAACGAGGTCACTCTCTTGAACTGTTCACCGATGATTTGGTGTAATTGTATCTATACACATCACAGTTACAATTGGCGTGTTATGTTTCGGTGCATGGGCGCATCAAGAGTTCCAACTTTTATAATTGGCACGGTCAAAGAAACGAAATGACTTCCATTTTACTTTATACAGGTAGGCACTTGTCTTTCTTCGACTTTTCCAAGCCCCGCCATTCTCGTATTAAACTTTAAAGGCCTTTTTGGTCAATTCGGGTATTTGATGCACCCAAGCTTCATAATAAAACTGGCTTCAAATCCCCTTCAGTTCGACACAAGTTATCTCCTAACATCAAAATGTCCTTCATTTTCAAGTACATTGCCAACAAAGTATGTAGCTTTCATATGTCCACTATTTCCATGCTAACATTTCTATAAACAGGTTTTTAAGGAAAACTTCCAAAACAAATTTGGAACAGAGGACCCTTATTATGAAACTGTAAGTCATAAGTTACAATTCGACTCATTTTGAACGACTATTAATCTGACAATAATAGCTTGAAGTCAGGTCTTTCACAGGAAAAACTAAGTCCAAGAAGGTCCGCAAGCAACCTCCTGCTGAAGGACTTTCACAAAATGATTCAAATATCTTGAAACGTTTTACCCGAAGAGCCTGGCATCTTGACATGATGTTTTCCATGCTCGGATATCGAGTTGGTTGGTCAGCCATAATTGGGTTTCTTCCTTTCGTTGGCGACATCATCAACTTGTATTTAAGTCTTACTCTAATCGGTATTGCATACGGAGTTGATGGAGGACTACCAACACCAATTGTTTTTCAAATGCTAGGTAACATTGCGCTAGACTTTATTCTTGGTGTTGTTCCCTTCGTTGGTATGGTTGTGGCAGCAGTTTACAAGAGCAACAGTCGAAACAGTCTGGTTCTTGAAAAATTTTTGAAAGAAAGAGCTCATGCCAATATCGCCAAAGGTCTTTATGTAAGAGATGCGAGAGGCAAAATCATTGAGCCTTCAGAAGACCAAATTCCTCCTGATCAAAGAGGTCACAAGGATGTTAGCGAGCTGTACTCTTGGGCATGGTCATATTTGTTAAAGGTTAAAGATGTCAAACTTCCGAAGAAGTTACCAAATGCTTCTGAAGATACAGTTCCTCTTATTGGGTCTCAAGACAAAGCTACAGCCACTGGTAGTCAGTTGAATGGTGGCTCGAAAGCAGCTCCCCAAGATTTATAGAATCATCAACTCTATGGAGTTTGAATTCCAATAAGATCTCCACACTAACAGATGTTCTCATATGTCTTATAATTTATTTAGAATAATTACCAATAAAATTATTTACAACTCAAAGAAATTGCTACAAATCTCAATCCTTTTGTAGACAGATGAATTTTTCAAGTAACATTTCATATTCATACACAAACAATTATCATCTTATCATTAGAATGATATCTAAATTATAGCAAGGACTATCTTGTCACTTTGATGATATCAATTCAAAGATTGTTAAAATTTTCTTCCACTTGCAGTCTTTCGTTCTTTTTCAACATTCTCAGGTTTAGCTCTGTTAAGAACCTTCAAGAATTCAGCAACTCTGTGTCTCATTCTTGTATGCATGTAGGCCTTGGAACATTTGATATGGTACTGGAAGTAGTCTCTGAACATCATGACATGACTAATACATTTTTCTCTTCTTTCACCCTTAGTCAAATGACGAGGGAACAGAACAAAAGTGATATAACCAGTAGCACCACCATCGTCTTTTGCACCAGCTGAACGTAGTTCCAGTGGAGGTTGTGAAGAGTAAAGAACTTGAGGCGCATTCTGAATGGCTCTACGACGTGCATCCACAAATTCTTGCAAAAAGATTTTTCCTAGCACTCTATCGGTATCGTCACGGAAAAGAGTTGAGAAGTGGACTGTAACACGGTCGTAAGATGGTTGAATGTAGATAGATTCCTGGGGTCGGTAATTGATAGCCAAAACTGGTTCGGAGTCTTTTGTGGGTGCGTACAAATCTACATTAGTATTGCTTGCTTCTTTAGCAAGCTCATCAAATCTATCAAATGCCTGCTCAAATGGTGCAGCCATTGCATTTCGACGAAGAAGTGCAATCTTCTCTACCAATTCAACACGTTCTTCGGCAGTCGGGGGAAGGTTTTCTAAGTCGATAAGGATTGAAAAGTCGTATCCATGTTCTGGTTCGACAATGTATGGACCGTACTCTCTTTTAAGAACATTTTCAACTCCGTAATTCTTGAGGTCAGACCAACACTTGATGTATAACGAAATCAACAATTTAGTTTTTGATTCTGGGGTCGAGACATGGAAGGTGACGTTATCAAAGTCAGAAACGATTTGATCAATTGAGGCTGGTGCTGTCTCATCGTCAAATGCTTCTGTGACAATTGTTTTTATTAATAGATTGTTGTAAGGTAAAAGAAGCATTCTGACAGTTTAATAAAGGGTTCCGACTACCAATTGAAGAACTTGCAAGACTAGAAACTTAACGTTTGCTTAAGGCTAATACACAAAAAAAAGGACAACTTTACAGGAGGAATCAAATTAATGGTTAAAGTAGTTCATAACCTAACCCTTACAATAATATGGAGAACATCAAAAGTTCAAAGCCTTTATTTTCGTGTACTCAGCCATTGAGGGATATTTTGAAAGTACTGTAGGTTCTAGCCTAGAACTTCTAGGAGATTGTCAAACTAATTAATAAATACTTTCATGATCATTACCACTACTCAAAAGAACTGTTAGGTAGATTGAGGTATTACGGAAAGGGTAACGCATGAAAGGTATACGGATATGATGTTAAGCATGTGAACAAAATATGCCAATTCATTCTCATAAACTCAACACCTGTCTTGCCCATCTTTTCAATTGCAATTTTGCTTTGAAGAATGATACAAATGAAATAGGTAATCAATCAGTTAAGAAACAATGCAATATTTATTAGTATACATTAAATGAATTATGAACAAATGCAAAATTATAATTGTACACCTCTAAGTGTACGTCTATATGAATAGCTCTGATTGAGTACAATCAAGCGCAATAAGCACAATGAATCACAACTAGTATAAACAACCTCAGATTAGATCTCAAGCAGCAAAAAGGTGGTGAGGTGCACTGCAATCAACAACACCCACACAATGCATCCAACATATCATACCGAGGTAGTCAATGCTTAACGGACACCCGTATGAGATTAACTGTCAAAGTATACCCATTCATCAGCGGTTGTTTTAGTTGTAAGGAACCAAAACTAAATTTGCAATTTTTTTTTCGTTTTATTGATTCACATTTTCAACCCTAACCTTTCTATCATAGCCCTAAGATTATTCACGTGACAGTATAATTCAGCCGTCTAAGTTTTTGCTGAATGGCCAATAGGATTTCACGCTCTTCACCCATCAGATTAACTGATTCAGGAAGTTGATAATTGTGAGAAGAGATGAAGAATAGGTCTTTAGATTTCTCTGAGTCTTCTGGTGCAAGAGTGCGTTGATCTGACTCTTCCGTTTCTATAGCTGCTTCAATATCTTGAGCTTCTTTTTTAGAAGCTGTGCTAGATGTTTCAGCTTTGTTGTTCCACCAGTATAAAGGATAAAGCGAATAAATATTTGCAAAAATTGCTGATACTGCGATAATCTCTATGGATGTGATAAATTGAACCAGTAGGTACATCCAGTTCATGTCCCGAATTGATTTTTCCAGTGGGTAAAGTAAAGCCGCAGACCCTGCAGCAGGATGGACAATGTTCAAAGCGCTCATTAGAACAGAGCTTAAGCTTAGACTCGTTACTGCGCATATCCATAGTGTATCCTCCTGTAGATGCATTAACCAAAATTTTGTCATTACAACTCCCAACAGCGACGACACCATCGTTCCTACCAACAAGTTTTTGGGTTGTCCTAACGGTGATTCCAGGCCGTTGCACGTCAAAATAATGGTAGCGGCCCAGCTTGGCACAATTTCAGGGACTCTATGTCGTTGGAAGAAACCCGGGAACTTGAACGTAGCCAACACGGTGATCATACAGGCAAAAGACGACACTAAAACCATAAAAACCCGTGTAATTTCTGGAACAGGGCCATGCTCCTTCCTCCTCCACACAAACTTGTCATAATAAGCTTCCAGTAACGTTAACAGCATGCTTTATTACTCTTTAGTGTTATTTTCCACCTCCCCAGCTCAAACAAAATATGATGCTAAAATAGCCAGAAAATTTTTTGTTAAAAAGAGGAAAGTGGGGGATTTTTTAATGTGCAGTGTTCCTCGAAGTTTGAAGTATCTGGCGATTTGTTCTAGAGGGATACAATGACTTGAATAGGAAAAAGATTTATTGAGCCGCACGGGCTCCAAGGCTTTTCCGTGCTGGAAAGCGGTATAGCTCCTTCCATATCATAATCCTGTGAGGCTCAAGATACACGTGACCGGAAACGTTTTGTACTGAATATCACAAGTTGCTCTCGATTCGAAATTGAATTCGACTCTTTCGTGATCATATGTTTATTATGTTGCGAGCTCTCGAGTGTATGATGGGCCGTCGGATGTTTATAGGAGGCTTCATTGGGATCGAATCCGTGTGGCCAAAATCACTTTTGTTGTTAAAGCACCTATTTTTACCAATAGTCGTGAATAGTTCTTTGTATGTATACCATCCATCCTTCGGGATCGTGATTAGTAGATTGTCTGAATTTCCAAGTGTAATAGGCTCTATATAAAAAGAGGTTTGAATAAACATTATTTTACAGTTCAACATCATGCAATGGTATTAAATATTTTGTTGCATAGCGGTATTAACTGAAAAGATGCTTGAAAGATCTACGTGCGGCGGGTTTACGTTTATGACAGCTAGTTTTACATGACAGGGAGCGTACTCGCCCGTTGTTATCCCGGCTAGGTAGAAAAGATTTGACACAAAGTTTTGGGCGTGAAATCTACATTGGTTAAATCTATTATCAATTGTAGCAACCCGTTTTGCTAGAACGGTCTAGTTACTGAAATAATGGAAGTACGGTCAGCCATATTATGTCAATTTATAGAAATATGAATATAAACAACAGTTTTACTTTGATAGTATCCTTCATAAAGTCTCGGGTGAGTCTCTACAATTGAAAAACTCTACAGAATAGAAAGAATCTAACGCTGCCGTTTTTTGGCATCATACAAAATTAAGATGATAGTAAAAACCTCAGTTGGTGCAGATGATATAACATTATAAATTTGCAAAACTGAATGTCATAAAATAAAAATGATATTAGAGCATATACGGGAAGTTGAGCTCAATACGATGAGTCAAACTTTAGTAGATTCTTTCTATATACTGTAGCGGTTTCAGTAGGCTTATTGACATCGATATTGTGCAAATATATCACAGTTAAATACTAAAGTTAGAAGATTGTCACATATGAATATTTATTTGATCATATTATATCTGTGTACTGAGCAGAAACTTCCCCTAAAGATCAAGCCAGTATAGAAAAAGATAGTCTGATATTATATTGGCGTATCTTTTTATCAAGACATTAAACCCAGTGGTAATGATTGAGTATATAGTATGCTATATACTAATGGCTTTGCCAAAATTTTTGGAAAACTACCATACTACATCTATGTTTTAAGCGGTCGCTATAGTAATAGTGTTTTCAATAAAATTTTATGGTCTTTCTGCCTTATTTAGTACAACACAAGTGCGTTTTGTCTGCTTAGTTCCTTCATACAATCACAGATCGATGTCAAGTGCTTTACATATCAATAAAACCAATTTTGTGAGTAAAGCACAAGGAGCATGAAAAACGAATGTTACAGTAACAGCCGCAATGTAAACTCTGGAAATAGGAATATCATGTTGTGAAACTTTTTGTCGAGATATATAATTGAATAGATAAGAAATAGCATTTTGGTCACAAAATCTGTTTGTAGAGGCTATAACCTGCCCGAAGTTCCATTTAATGGAAATTTTTTTAGAACCAACGTAAGAACAGCTATAAGTTCAATGCACTAGATAGCATCAATAGTGATGTAGTGAGTTGATCTATTTTGTATCTTGAGTCTTCTGCTTTTCCATATGTTTTAGATCTTGAAAATAAACAACTGTGAACTTCGGGGTAGTTCCGTAAACAATTGGTTGGCTCTAGAACTAGTTGAGTATTTGGTCTTGAGCGTTACGTCATATAGAGCGATGTAAAAGAACTTCTTAATTCACACTCAACTATTAAGAATATAGGTACTTGGTGTGAGTCGTGAGCTTTATTTTTGTGTGTACTGCGGTGTTTGCTTGTCAAGTAAATGAGTATTTCTACTCCATCCTGTTATTGAAGGCATTCAGCAGATTTTGATAGCTAGAATCGATGCAATTTGGTCTTATCAGATTCAAAATATTAAACAAGTAATAATATTTTTTATATAATAGCTAGCTAGATCTGCGTATTTTATAGAAATATCATATAT
Source organism: Geotrichum australiense (assembly GCA_030563945.1). Taxonomy (NCBI): domain Eukaryota; kingdom Fungi; phylum Ascomycota; class Dipodascomycetes; order Dipodascales; family Dipodascaceae; genus Geotrichum; species Geotrichum australiense. The sequence goes on along the minus strand of JAJMKR010000135.1, from coordinate 40,685 downwards.
CGGTAATAGCATCCTATTATACTTACCAACGTTTTTTCACTAATTCAATAGCAGCTGTTTATGCTCCTGCATATAGCTTATTGTTCACCATAAATTTATTTCTCTATCCATAACTTTAAATAAATTGATCTCTATCGATACTAAAATTTAATAGTTAATATTATCCCGTTAAAAGTTCATTTTTTATTTTCAAACATTTAGATGAAGCTATGGATTCAAAAGCTCATAATTCTTTTTACATAGGACCTCATCCATATTTGCATAGTTCACTACTCAAAGCTTACAGATGTAGCCCGCCAAAATACAATGCCTCTATAAAATATGTTTTGAGCGGTCTAAACAGCAGTATCAAGCTGCCTTTTTATAGGTTTTCTCATATCAATTGCAGGTATATCTGATCAGTAGAATTTCAACTCGGTGTTGTGTAGATGATAAGTTATAGCTGCTACTTAGATGGAGTACTACTTTTACTAGGGATTACAGTGTTTCGGTATGTTTTTCAGTTTTTGTTTCTAAGATCAGTAATATCTGTTGAGTAGTTATAAACTTAACAGTGATTAGATCTGAGATCAAAGTAGGAGAAGAATATTATTATTCAGACATGAGCAGTGCTTTGTAACAAAACAATATCCCTTGTGTTAATATTCGAATATAACTCCACGGAGACCATTGACTACCCCACACTAAAATAATTACTCCCAATTGCAATTGTGTGATATTCCCTAATTTTTCCGTAAACCTACCAAAGATCACAACGTCTAGTAGCCAGTAGCTAATGTATACTCTCTGACAAACAAATGTATGAAATTATAATACTTCACCAAGGACTGCAATCTGTTTTTGTTGAGTGATGCACTGCAGGCTCACTCTTCTGTCTTTCAGTCTAGTTCGGTTTGTCAAATATGAAACAAGTTCTTCTCTACAAAGAGTTGCAATTGATGTACCAGTATAATATAAAGTAAATACCAGCAATATATTGAAAATCACACCTTTTCAAAGATGTCTATGATGAATATGCCATGCCGTGCCATGTCAAGCCATACTATGCCGAACCTTCAAACAACGTGGCAAGTTGTCTTTCAGACTCCATAAATCGCTCATTGATGATGCTACAAATCCTTATGGTTTCTAATTGTTTTCCTAGCATAAACATGGTGGTTTATCAGCTTTGTTAACAAGCCATTCAGGCCAAATTTCTCTCCGCGGCGTTAAGCACAAGGCACATGACCTCTGCGATCTCCATGAAGGTGTCACAATGAGCTGCAATCAGCTCAGAATTGATTTTGTTATGTAAGATTCGCAATTTATTATTCAGCTTATTCAATCATTTGTCGACTGAGGCACGGCTAATAATCACCTCATGGCTCCAGTCTCCACGGAATTTTCTATCAACCTCATTACTGTAAGCATTGCCTACAGGCCGGCCACTGTTACTTGTTTATAGCCTTCCTTCCAGAATATTCAAATTCATATGTTTCCTGCTAGAATAGCCTTCATGGTTACTTGAGCTCTTTATATAAATACTCGTAGTGTTTCTCAAATAACAAAACTTCTATTTTGACAATCTTCATCTATCAATTTACTTTATTTATAACATACTCCATCATCAATTGACTCTAACCATCAAATCAAATTCACAAAAATGTCTTACAAGCCTACTGTAGTTATCGCCGGTATTAACGGTACCATTGGTCCTCACGCTATCAGAGCAATCCTCTCTGATACTTTCAAAGACAAGTTCACTTTGCCCATTCGCGTCATCACCAGAGACCCTTCCAAAATCAAAGAAGCTGTCCCTGAAATTTCTGAGAAAAACACAAAGTTCTACAACGCCAACGTCGTTACTGGCGAAGGCCTTGATGAAGCTTTCAAAGGGGCTGATGTTATTGTCAACTTGCTAGGAACGACTTTTGACCAAACCACTTTTATCAAGGCTGCTGCCGCTGCTAAGCCCAAATTATATGTACCCTCAGAGTTTGGTACTGACATTCCTAATGCCGGTCCTTACGCTCCCTTGTTCAAAATTAAAACAGATTACCTCAAGCTTGCCAATGAACTTGGCTTAAAAACTGTCGTTATTGTTAACAATGGTTTCGCTGAATGGGTCCTTTCTTTCGCTCCTTTCGGAGGCATTAACTTCCCTGAAGCTGGCAAGTTCACTTACTACGGATCTCTTGACACTCTTGTTTCGATCACATCTCTTGATGATGTCGGAAAATCCATTGCTTCAATTATCTCTAAGCCAGTTGAAGAAGTACCTGAAACTGTCATCTTGGCTGGTGATACTGTTCCTATTAGCAAACTCAAGGACGCTTACACAGCTGCTACTGGAATTGAGCTAGAAGCTATTGGTCATCCTCTTGAAGAAGTTTCAGAAAAGGCTAGAAAGATTGCTCAAGAAGGTCCCAAGAGTCTTGAGGACTTTTCTGCTGGTCTTAAGGGTGTTCTACATGAAGGATATATGCACTCCGATAAAAACGATAATGACTTTGTGTCCAAGGGTCTCTTCAAGTTTACCACTTTGGAAGAAGCCGCTAAGAAGGTGTTTGCTAATTAACTAACAAACTATGAATTCCACAAGAGCCGTATAGCTATAATAACTAGGTAATGAGATTACGTATTCCATAATGATATTCAATAAAACAATATAGTGGTAATTGTAAATTACAACTATTTCACTCTGTTGATGTTTACTGTAGATCCATATAACTATTATTTGATATGCTTTTTGAAATACCGGTATATCAAGGACACTTTAGAGTTACCGTGATAAAGCAGATATAATATGACCCCTTCAAAAGTGAGTCTGGAGATTTTAGATGTAGCCATGTCTATTTTAATGCCACCCGGTTCCAAATTATTTAGCAAGCTTCAGCAGATTCATTTGAACGACTGAAAAATAGCCTGAAACTTCAAGTTCTTTACTATTAAAGATGCTAAACACTTGAACTTGGGTATAAAATAATGGTATTCAGTATTCGGTGAATCATGATAAATCTTAACGCTTTGCACCTAGACATTAATTTTAAAGTTTCAAATGTGGGCCTGAAAATTTCTACCTCACCAGCTCACCACGAATAGTGGAAAAATAAGAACATAATCCATTTCAATTAGACCGTTATTCCATGATGTCCGAACGCAACCAAGACTGTACACTTTACATTGGTAATCTCGACGAAGAAGTAACTGAGCCCTTGCTATACGAGCTTTTTCTTCAAGCCGGGCCCATTCGATCCCTGCATCTCCCCAAAGACCGTGTTTCACAAGTCCATCAAGGCTACGGGTTCGTCGAGTACCCTAGCACACAGACCGCGCAGTACGCCGCCTCAATACTAAACCAAATCCGACTCTTTGGAAAACCGCTACGAGTGAATCTGGCGTCTTCAAATGCTTCTGATACTGATCCAGTTGTGCCCGAACTCTTCGTGGGTAACTTAGATCTCCTTGTGGATGAAACGGTGCTGATGAATGCGTTTGAAGATTTTGGAGCGAGAGAAGCAAAAGTTGTGAGAGATGATGGGAAGAGTAGAGGATTTGGATTTGTGAGGTTTGGAACGCTAGATGAAGCGGATGCTGCTAAAAAGGAGATGAATGGAAAGCTGATTATGAATAGAAAGGTGAATGTGGAGTATAAGGAGAGAAAAGATGGAGGCGGTAAACACGGTGACAGAGTTGAACGTTTGTTGGCAGGGAGTGCCGAAGTTCCTTTAACAAAGTGAATCTAATTGGGATACAACAAAAGCATTTGAATGAGAATGGCGATTTCAATGTGAATAAGAGCGGTGTGCAACACGTTATTTCAGAGTAAGAGTTGCGCTATATCAGCTATTCAATGAGTGTTATAGTTGCATCTTTCACATCTTTAGAATTCAGAAACTGCTAACGCAGTTTACAAGTCGGACCGAAAATTGTTCTTTCAGTCTTCCTTAGTCCAACGCAATAATACATCTTATTTATTTATTTCGAACAATAAAATTGTGTCAATTGAGCACTTATATACTTTATCAATTATTTTTGATAGCTTAGTTCCTTAAGTATCAGTTTGCAAATAAGATCACAACAATGCTCACTTTATTTATTACGAGAGCCCATAATAAAAGACTGTTTCCTACAACTACTTCGTTGTCAAAGCAACTTGTATCTCGATAGGTGTATATATAGCTCTAAGGTCGTTTTATGACAATCTCTTATCATACAGATTATCAATTTCCTAGCATTAAACCATTTTGTTTATTTTAGTATTTTTATTTCCGAAATTATTTAATTATTAGCAGCTTGTAACTGCACATTCATACTTTGATAAAGCTATTGGTCACCTTTATACCATGCCAGGAGCCTCTAAACTACCCTACTTTCAATTTCCACCGTCGCCTTCTTGGTCGCTATTATTGTTTTCATCACTTCCGTCACAAGAATGTTTTCTATTTCTACTTTCATGTCTATACGCTTTTTAGCTAGCAATTGTTACGTACAAGGACAGGATAAGGAACCAGGCAAGGAGCCCATAAAAAAACTGGCGCTAAAAGTGAGACAGGTACCCTGGAGGAAAATGAGGTGCTGGAAGGTAGTCGGTATGCTGACTGGACCATTTTGGGGAGTGGTAGTGCAAGTTGTGAGGTCCCTGGTATATGCTAATTATTGAGGTAATGTATTAATATTTGGTAGTACAGCAGCAATAAGAAATCTTTTAAATTTATTACTAGTTGGGGCAGGCATTGGACTGCTCGATAACATTGGCGTTTTATGGACTTTTAGTTTAAATTGTCGTTTAGTAAATCAGCAGAACTTATTTCGCGCCCACGGAGGCCTTCACGTTCGCGTTGCCTTCTCCTCCCACTGTGTCTCTCCTCTAACCTTCCCACGTCAAACGAATCGTCAAGGGGACAATTGGAGGGATCTGTACAATCACGGGATCTAAAAATTGACCCAAGAAGATAATTGTCGTCCAGACGATAGTTGTTTCCTTTGAGCTGGGTGTCTGGGACGTTCTCAAGGTCCTCTTTGGAAAGTACTAAAGGTGCACCACTTGCTACAGTGGCTAGAAGAGCAGCAAGTAACCAGTTTGTTTTCATTTTTTTGTTGAAAGTTTCTAAAATATCTCGAAAGAGAGGAAATAACTACGGTTTTATAGAGTGTGAATAGCATGTGATAGTCGAATGTTTTAATGCACTGAATAGCTACAATGACATACTGTGTGACGCATATATCGCAAGCATAAGATATTACTGCCAATTCTCTAGATGTTTTTTGTAACATCTGATTAAATGAGTAAATGTTTTACTGATGGAGGTAGTGAAAGACACGTTTTGTTAAAAATTATTTGTATGTTTTTGTAACCAAACAACCTCGATATGTCAAAAGTAATTGCATTAGATGCTATTTACACCAACAATGAATCTTTGGATTTTTACAATTATCATAATATGTAGTGTATAAAGTGGTCAAAGCTATGACGTCCAGAACTCTAACTCCGATCCAACTTCTGAAGTCCAGATTGTTCTGTCGATATGCATAAACAGCAGTATTGATTGTTTCTGATCTTCGTTTCTAAGTGGTATCATTGATAAACTGATACGCTCTATCGAGGTGCAAAGTATGGAAAATTAATGCGATATGAAACTTTTTGCTACTTGTTATGGCCGGTTATAAGACATCGGAACCTTTTTTACGTGTCTAAAATGTTTTTGATTGGCTGTTATTACGTAGTGCTTTTCTATAAAAAATACCTGTTCTATGTTGGTGTGTTGATGTTCGTGTTATGCGTATGTTTATTGGTAGAGTATGGCATGGTATGGCACTTCAGTCATAGCTATATTGCACGACTCATAAATTGTATTTTGAAACGTTCTTATTTTCACATCCATATTATATAGATTTACAAAAAACTCCCAAATAGTTATGTGCTCGTTTTCATACCAAATACAAGAGGAAATAAATAATGGATTCAATTATCAGAATGCTGAAGTTTTGAACCACTCACCGCGGATAAATATATCCAATCCAAAACATGTTTTGGCTATACATACTAAGCAGCTTTCCTTGCTCCGGATATCCAAAGTGAGATTTCTGTGTAAACAGTATAGTATTTTCATAACGGAAACTAGAAAGATTTGAGTCAGTTGTATACAGAAGTGTGGAATACTAACTTCCCGTAATTTTCAAATAAACAGATAGCTCAAAAAAGATTATTATACTATTTATAATATTATATCATATGCAGAAAGTTGTTCTGTAATCTACGATTAGTTAAGTTACTTCTAAAAATGACAATTCTTAAAAACCTCGTGTGGTAATATTAAAAAGATGTATACATTATGTTAGATTTTATATATTGTACTTCATTTACTCGTTATTGAAGGTTTCTCTCTAGCAAGAGATTCTAATTATGCGATGCCAGCCCAGGCCAGCTGTTGGCTGCAATGATGAAGAAGTTTCCGTTCCCTAAATTGCAATGATCTTGTGCTATTTCTATGATTCTTCACAGTTTTATTTGATACCTGTAGGTGGTTCCGAATCCAAGTAGTGCTTCTGCTTGAGAGACAATGTTGATCGTCGGAAATCAATTCCACAGTAGTTCGGATATATTCTAACAGGGTATGAAATGTATTGTACATTTCGAAAACGTTTGATGGAAATCTGTGACTTTAGAAAGCACTGGCTCTTAATTTTTCTTTGAAGAAAAAGAAGAATTGTATGTTGATACATATGAAGAAGCATATGATGAAGCTCTTGATGACTTGAGGCTTGAGCTAGAATACATTCTTTTGATTCTTCCAATAAGTATTCCAATCTTGCTGTTGGTGCCATACTTTACGCGATGATAGATTTTGCGCTCTTCTTTTTCTTTCTTAGAAAGTTCATGAGAGTTTTTGAATTCTTTGATGGTTTTGCGCACATTGTAGAGTCTGGAAGCTTTCAAGTCCTTGAACAAAGGTTCGTAGGGTGATTGGAAGCTGACAGTGGTGGATTTGTTGGGACTCATGTTGATAGTGTGATGTTGGTACGTTTTTTGCAATATTGTGAAATTACTTTGATATTACTTTAGAAAATTGTAAAAGATGATTGTTAGTATTAATTGATGAAAAACTTTTCTATTAAAAACAGAGAAAATGAGGCCTCTTTATACTCCATGATACTCTTGAGTATTTGAGCAATTGTCATTAAGTATTCAAAGGCGCAGACATGATTTCGGTCTAGTTTGTATGTTCCAAAAACGAGAAGTTCAATTAGTCTTGCAATATGAATAGTTGAGACTAGTTAGAACTTGTAAATTAACTAACTAAGCTTTTTTAAATGAACCTCTATCCGCAATTCTACTAACTCTTTTTGGTATTTAAATAAGCGGATACCGATATAACGAAAGCCCCAATGGAAGCTGGTAACAGCAACTAATTGTAAATCTATGGAGTCTTAAACGAGAGGTCTAATAAATATGCTCAATTTCCATAATTTCTATTTTTGCCTCTCAATAAGCTCTGGCTCTAAAATTTTCTAATAGTTGTATAAGTTTAGCTGAATGTTTATTAACATACTTTCCAGGACTTAATTTTACTTGATAAAAGAAATGAACATGTATTCTGGTATACCGTTCGTTCTATCGAGTCTCTCGAGCCGATTGAAAATTTCTTCTTTATATAGTCATTGACTTTTATTGCTTTTTGGGAGTAAATATTTTATTCGCTGCTCAATTTCAAAATTATAGCCTTCAGACTAGCCCTTTTTCAAGCAATTTATTTTTGGTGTTTTATTCAGTAATATATTGTCATACAAGATATTCTCCAAAATCTATACCCATACAGCAAGTTGATATCTATGAAAACTGTTAGAAATTAGTTTTTCATTGGAAACTCTCTAGTAATGTCATTTTTTATAGAAGGTGAAATATGCAGAGATTGCAAAAATAGACTTGGGCAAAATGCTGATTAAAAACTTTACTAGAAAAGCGGTGAATTGTGAACACATTGAGTAAGTAGAAAGAGATGATCTAGAATTGCTCAAATTTTGTACGCGTCGGTATTGATACTCAATTACCATCCACTATGGGGATTTGTTAATCATGACGTATTACTTCACCGGCTTGAACCATTTTTACTATAATATGAAGGTATTCAAGTCTAATTTCTGACACTGGAAATTATCAAAAGGCTTTTATAAGCTTCTGCAATGCTCTAGTGCAAAATTTGATATATCAAAGCAACTCATATAAGCACATTTTGTCTAAAGACTGGCAAGTAATTTTATAACGTAACGATGAGCTAATTTTGATAGCTTCTGTTCATTTTCTTTCGCAGTCATTCAAACATCACACAGCTCATGAGAATGATGTTTGCATAATATTATTGACTATTTCTGATAGTAAGGCCAAATACACAGAGGTAATTACAATTTCTTTTGAGGGGTGATTAGACGTACTGTACAATTTCACCACTAGCTGAAAATTTGAATTATTGGGAATATTAGGTTTTTAATGCACTAATAGACTAAACTTCCTGAAAGGGGGTTTTCTCGATACACCGTAATAAAACTGTTTGGCTGTCGTATATCGGTACTTCTCAAATGCCAATTTCAGTTTTCTGATATGAATCACTGTGGTGTAGAGTATTTATATAGCAGCACAAAGGTTTTTAGCTCTAGAACAATTGATGCTGCAATATCTCTATATGTAATATTTGGAACGTCTAGCTCTCAAGTCTAGAAAATACTTGAATATTCAAGCAATATAGCTCTGCTCTCTAGTTGTAATTAAATATATTTAGAGATGCCATTTATTCAATCTAACTTAAGTTAAAGATATTTAAGCTAGCTTGAAACAAATACATACTATCTATATATTCTGTTCTATCCATAAATGTGCTCAAAAACTCTTATAGATACAAATTTTTGTATGAATTACTTGTTGCGTCTATTGATAAAAGCTTTAAGGTCAATTGCTCTATGGGATTGTCTAGAAAAATTCATCATTTTAATCTCAATTCTCCTGTAAAGGATGACTTTTGTTATACGTTATATCAGCTCTTTTGAACGTATGAAACGTTCTTTTTTATCTGTTTCTGCCTGTTTCTTCTACCGTTTTAGCACCACCACTTTACACTGTATATATTCGTATTTTTTACCCTCAGAGATACTTTGAACTGGTCAAGAATTCTTAGCTTCAGTGAAAGACACTACCACTCATACATTCCCACTAATTTCTTAACTGCAGTTTAATACAACAATAACAGCGTAATATCGGCCATGGTTTCCAAAAAAAATTAGTTAAAAGTGACAAAATTGCAAGCTCTTCTTCACACAAAATTTCCAAAGCAATCCCGTGCAACAAAAACACGTTTAGCAACCGCCACCACAAGTTTACAGGTAAAATACCTAAAAACAACAGTTCCAATTCTTTTGCTAGCTCTATTTTTCCGACATTAAAAGAAGCTATGAAAAGTTCCAATCAAGGAGTTTCTTCCCCACCCAGCTCATTGATTGACTATTCTCTGGAAAAAGGCTCTAGTAAAGTAAAATCTTTGGGTGTTATCAACGATAATAATTTAGACAAATCTTCTGAAGTAACTTTGATTGAAAATTGGAAGGGCTCTGCCATGTGTGATACTGGAAATACAGCTGACAAGACTATTGTTAAAAAAGATTGCAATCATCTTTCTAAAATACAAACTGAATATTACCTAAATAGTGATGTTGGTACTTCCGATGAGGATACTGATACCTCAAGTGATGATTCCGAAAGTGATGTGCCCGAAAAAGACCTTGATGACAATATGATAGCAGAAACTATTCTTTATATGCAATATCATTGTAAACATATGACAGAAGACAAACTGAAAGAATTCTTTTCCAAACAAAGTGAGGACCAGACCTAAAACGTGGTTGAGCTAAGTACTATTTCTAGCTCCGCCTCTGACTCAAACAAATTTAGTTTGAATGTCACGGACTATCAATTTCTTAATAAAGAGAAATGATGAAGCTTCAAAGAGGTTTGTACGTTTGGTACACAAAGATCGTTTTTGAATTGCTCTACTTCTTTTGTAAATAGTAGAAACAAAACAACGGGATTCTGTTATTTAACTCTCACAGCAAGTACAAGACACCAAGTTATCTATAATATAAATCGTTTTGCAATAAAGAATACATGTAAAGAAAGACATATATATAAGGCGATTTTTCATGAAAATCTATATAGCAAATACCAAGATAGAAACACTGAAAACGAGAAAGGAGTGTTGAATCTTATAATTTTGCTCCAAGGAACACTCCAGTATTCTATACTTCTCAATAAAACACAAAACAATCGTTTTTATCACTCTTAAGCTACTAGCTTGGAACACTTTTCTGCTTCTAGAAATGAGTTCTTTTAAGTTTCCTCATTTATCCAACCCCAATCAAAAAAATTGCGTACAGTTAATGATTTCTTCTTGGACTTGCCGAGGGCGCATTCTTGCCACTGACATGGGCTTGGTTCAAATATTTCATCACAATGCAATAACTAGATAGCTTGATCTATGCAATACCTACATTGGGGTAACCCTATAACGCACTCCGCCAATATCCTTTCTTTTTCACGTAGTAGAAAGGCTAAAACATGCGTTTGCAAATAAGGTGCAGAGCGCAAACACAAAGGTCTTATAGCACTGAAATGTGAATAAACACTTAGAAGTTTTCATTTTTTCAAGTCAAGTCTTTTTTTGAAGATTGACTTGTTAATTTGCACCCTAAAGTTTCCTGTAATTATCTCAAAAACCTGTTTAGTTAACACTCGGAAAATTTTAAGCTGTTGGCACACCTCGTTGTATTTGTAGCTTTAGAAACTGGAATAAAAATAAGTTCAAAATATCTTTGTATCCAGTATATTGCATGGCGATTGCTTCAATTTTATGTGTTGTTTCGGGAGGTTTTCGTCTTGATAATAGTATTCTATTTTCTGATATTTTTCAATTTTTTCTGTTTCTCGCTGTTCCCACAGATACTGGGTCGGAGTCTAAAGTTTAATGATAATACCATGGATCTGGCAAATACAACATTTCAAGCGTTTTTACATATAACTGCTAAGAAAATATCACGTCAAAAGGTTTTGAACGTGATGTTACATGTAGTTTGTTTGACCATTTTCTTTTGCTACTCGTAGTAAATTTTACAAAGAGAACACAAACCTTCTAAATATATTGTTTTCTTTTACTTCTATTTCTTCCTATAGTTATAAGTTACTGTTTTTTTTGAATTTTATCTGGATTTCAAGTTAGTTTGTGGGAACTTTTTTGTCTAATATAACAAACTTTTTGGTATTTTTTATCCAGCTTCCATGCTCAGAGAGCGCATTGAAAAAGAGTTGGGCAAGCAAAAAGCAGATTTTTATTTCGGAAAATCAAAGTTGTCATCCAACAGTAGCTCAAGCCGCACCCATAGAGAACTCATCAAAAATCAACTAGGCAAGAAGTTTGCAGATTTCTATTTCAAAAGGTTCGATCCTCCGTCAGATGACAGTTCGGATTCTTCTGATGAAGATGGCTCTTCTATAACGGATAATTCCATTGATTCTGTAATTAGTGAGGTTCCTCGGAGAATTTACGTTCGCCCTTCTGCTGATAACATTATTAGACTGCAGTATCATATGGACGTTTCTACAGAACAGGAAATGGAGCTGATTCGGGAAAAATTTAAAAGTCATAAAGAGGCTGCTCAAAGATCTGGTACTGCTAATGCATCTGATATCCAACCTCAACTAGAAGTGAGCGATGATGAAGAAACGGATTTTGAAAGCTTAATAGACCAAATATTTGCTATTCTCGATGAAGAAGAAGAAGATGATGATGAAGCTTTGAAAACGGTATAGGGGGCTATAATATACCAGATTTTAATAAGATTTGGCAAGCAAATAAAAAAACAAACCCTATTTTGTGAACGTTTCTGAAACTTGAGGGACCATATATTTTTCAAACATAATTACCAACAAACTATATACTCATATAGCATCACTCGCCTCTTTGCTTATACATAAAGCTTTTGCTGACCTTTTCAATAGCTCATCACCGTTTCAATTTAGGTATTATTAATATGCTTTTTCTTGTATAAGTGAGATAGCACAAGTTTGCACTGCGACTTTATAGAAACGGAAATTGCTGCATCTAATCAACTCTTCTGAAACTCTAGATGAAAACTTTCTGTTCGTTTTCTTGAACTCTCTCATGAATTTGGTGGTCTTTTTTGTTCTGCTAAAGACTTGTCGCAAATAAAAATCTAAGAATTTCATTATTTGACCGTTCTACCTTATTAACAAAACTAGAACTTGTAATAGTCATAAGTTTACTGTCATTAATAGAAACCTGCCATATGCATAAAGAATATTCTAAAGTTTTTTGTAGATATATACTAAAAAAAAGTTTCGTCCAAACTCCATCTAATCTATACTCATGAATATTGTTATCTTCATCGATAAAACAGTAAATTTTTACATGCTAAATTTTATGACTAGTAGACAGATAGCAAGAATCACCTATATCAGCAGAATGCTAATTGATGCGGGCAGAATTTGAGCACCTTCAACAGATGCAAATAGAGGAACACAATGAATTATCTATTTAGATAGAAATATGGAAAAAATGTATTATACGGTATGTAATTATAAACACAGGTATCCAAAGTGTTACCTAACTGTACTGTACTTCGCTTACAATAATGCTCAGGCTATTTTAGTTCACAATTGTTTAATATCAATATCATCTTTATACCGTTCTGTTAAATATATCTTTGTCCCCGTAATAAAACTAAAAGTTTTGTTATCAATATTTGACTTAGGCCCCAGTTATTTGTATAAGAGCATTGTTATTGAAACTTGAGTTCCCTTCACTAGCCTGTATCTTAAACAATCTATACAATAAACAGTTTATACTTGTTTGTTATATTAGATCACAAGCTTCTAACAAACGAATGTAAATAAAATGAATGTAAGTAAAATGAATGAATTAAAGATTGCATCTTTCTTCACTTTTATTTTTTTAACAGTAAGCATGGAAAAAGTAATTAACAAGTTCTGAGTTCACCCGTATCTAGAAGACATGTGTAAGTTGAGCAGTACAAAACATTTATTGGAATAACAAAAACTGCAATGGTAGAAGCGGTACTCGACTTTTGTAGAAAAAACGTTGTGGGATCAGGAAGGTTCCTTAACTGATTGTGGTGTTTCTCAATTTTTTAACAACTTGGCTATCCTTCGCTTTTATTGATAGACTCTTCACATGTCTTACTCTGTCATCGAATTGAGCTTAATTAAACGTAAAATTTGTACTGCGGTATTCTTAATCAGAATTAGATATGCCAACTTTCTCAAAGATTCAGTACGTGATGATTATTATTTGACTGCAAAAATTTGACATTGTCTGGCTCTTAAGTCACGATTTTGCGTAGAACACAAGTTTATGACTTTCATCCAAAATTCTTTTTAGCGTCTCTTGCGATGGCAATGAACAAATTTCATTCACATTTGAGAACAAAGAAAAGAGGACTGTACAGTACTTTGAATGTTTCGTGTCTCTTCAGGGACTTACCGTGTCATTCTAAAGTTCTTTTTTGATTGAATCCTTGATGGTTTCAAATTTTTGTATTATCTCAATTATAAAATTCTTAATTCAATAAAATCATTCTTTGAGTGCTTCTTTTTCCAAATTGTGCCCACAACAATCATTTTAAACTGATTGCGCACAGTATCTGCGCGGTATCCTATCAGCGGTTAAATATACTTGGTCTAGGCTAATTTAAGGTACCTTAGCTTTGCCTTACAAAATGTCAAAACTTTAACGTCGAATCATATTGCTCAATGCCAAAAATTCCAGCAGAGTGCAGTTTTTTTCATCCCAATGCAACTTTTTTTAGTATGTGGGGCGAGTGGATTCAATGACTTTCATTCCCACGAGGGAATGAATCAAATTCTAGGATTAAATCTTTGTATCGATATGGTTTATATTGATTGATTTGAGAATTCAAGAGAATCGGATTGTTAATCAGAATTATGTGATTGTTGATTGTGTTGATGGATGTTCATTCTGGGGAAGGGTTCATAAAGTTTATGATCAAACTTGGGTTAACAACTCATGTAGCTAGAAGCTGAGGTCATTCATCGGATGAAGATACATTAAGATGGTTTTCCTTCTTTCGTGTGTTGTTTCGTGAAAATATTGATTATAGAATTGGACGATGAAGAGTTCTTAGCTCTTCTAAGCCCATCGTACTACATTAAATAATTTTTCCAATGAAATTTGATTCGGACTTTTAGAGTCACCATTTTCAACTCTTCGGTAAACGCATTGGGAACTCGAGCTGATTCATCTGGTTTACAGATGTTGATGTCAGTTTCATATTCATTGTAATCTCTATTCTATCTCATATGCTAAAATACTTGTGAGATAAAACAGAGAATCATCAATTTTGCTCAAGGCTTTACACCAAAGCATCTCGTAAACTTCCTTTACAGTCAACACAAAGCTATGTTATGTGCTCCGAAAAAATGAGTGGCAACTTGTAATACTTCCAAAACAGCTTTTTTTCCATCGACATCATGAGCAATTAAAGGGATTCAGAGTTGTATTTAGCGCTTTTGCGTCTCTACAAATTCTGTTTTTTACATATCAGTTCTAGCTGGTTAAATATAACTTATAACAATCTGAAGCCCAAATCTCTATAAACCATTACACCTTGCTGGACTCTACTCACTACTGAGCTTGAGCGTTGCAGTAAGGTGTAATGGTTGGCAACTGACAACATTTTGGAAACATACAGCTACTTTAAAAGGCGAACATTGATAAAATGAGCACACATCATGAATATTAGAATCTCCGTAAGGATAGAAAATGTCTTTTCTGACTTATATCCTTTCAAAGCAAAATGCTTCCTTGCCCAATATGGGAGGGGCATACCGAAGTGTAGTTAACTGAAAACCGAATGAGCAGTACGACACCCATAATTTAGTACGGTGTGCACTTACGGTTAGATCATTAACACTTTAGAAAACCAAGTTTGACGTTGGTTGGGCCCAGGCATTATCGTGAATTTTCTACCCTTCCCAACATTATTGTTCCCGGTAGCTCACGGATTATTTTTCGAGACTCGGTCTAAAAATTCATGACACAGTCAGATCTTTCTTTACGCGGATAAATTTGTGTGGAGTCTATACATTGCTGTATGCCAGGAGTGCCGCGCAAACTGGCAAATAACTAATAGGTAACACTTTTCACAAAGATATCATATTGATATTGGGAACGTTTAGTTTAATATACCGTATCAGGAACATTTACAAAAGGAATATTCGAGAGGTTAAATTTGGTGTTTTAGCCTGTTTTCTTTTCGAACGTATTCTGTTGCGCCGGAGAATTGTGATTACATGATATTATCCGTCTGTGTCGGTCTGGACTTTTGGGGGTATCACCTGTAAGAACGGAAATACGTTGATTGAATGATGCTTGTTAGTTATAACGCGGGTATTGCGTAAGGGTGATAGTCAGAGACATGTGTAAAGCTGAATAGCGAATAGCTTCAATATCGACATGTCTCTTAAAAGTCTACCAACTATGTAAGCGTATTGTCAGGATGTTGGCATCTGTCTTGAAAATACTATGATACAATAAAATGTTAAACAACTTCAGGCCTACACCAACATCAGACTGCTAGATGCAGTAGTCGTAAACATTTCATGCTTTGACAAGGCATATCAACGTCATTTATCATAGCTGTTTTAGACGCTTTGCAATCCTCATGATTCCCTCACCCAACGCTTCTGTAACTTGTGTAGCACAGGAGTGACAGTGCCAAGTGGAAATAACCTTAAACAAATTTTTGGTTTTCTTCCCCAGAAAAACTCAAATGGCCTTTCCGGCTCTTCCCATTCTACTCCACAAATTACATAAGGCACCTCACTATAACCCCCACAAATGATTCCGAAAAATTATCGTCTCAACTATTTTTATATAACCCGAGCACCTCGCCGCTAGTTTTTTGGCTTTTTTTTTGGTTCTCTCTTCTTCTGGATCGGTGTGTATGCAATATATAAACGGGTCAAATAATGAAGCTGAATATTTTGTTGGCTTGACTTATTTTTGGGGGCATAAAGTGCTAATTGAAGAAGAAGAAGCAGCAGAAGCAGCAGACTATATTTACCGACAACAAAACGAAAAACCCTTTTCAATCCCAAAAAGAGAGCGTACGCGTCTGTGACTTTTGAATAAGTTTATATACATCTTGAGCTCAAACAACATTCGAAAACGAAGTATTTATGAGTTTTTTCTGGTGGTCGAATTCTAATTTTATGTCAATGTTGTTATTGTGTTTTGTTATGGACAAAAAATCTAATCTATCATGAATCCCGAAACAAAAGACCCAATCATACAGAAACATCCTGATGAGTACCCGAAAGATGTCGTGATAAGTGTAAGTTTCTGCATTCTAAGCTATTTACCTTTCTGCTTGAGTTTTATCTCATAAAACTGAAATTCCAGTATTCTTCCGAGCTCTTGACTAACATCTATTATTGATAAATGAACCAGTCTAGAACCGGTTTACCAAAAAGAAGAAAGGCTGCGAGGGCATGCATACATTGCCAAAGGACACACCTCACTTGCGATAACAGTCGTCCTTGCGAGCGGTGTGTAGCCAGAGGCTTGGCTGATACCTGTCAAGATGGTGTTCGGAAAAAAGCAAAATATTTATCCGATGTTCCTGATTCGGTCGCCATGTCGTCTGAATCTCTCAAGTACGATCCAAGGTATATCAAAAAGTCGAAGCCAAAGTCTGCGGCTGCTTTCAAGAAAGAGAAACTAAGAATCAAGAAAGAATCGAAAGATAATGGTGGTGCTGGTACAAGTGCAAGTGCGAGTACGAGTGCAAGCATTCCCGTTGATTTAGGCTTGGTCGATATCACAATGGAAACTAGCCCAGGCACTGGGACAAGTATAAATATGGGTGTAGGAGTTGAAGCACAAGGCTCTCAATTTTTTGGCCCTCTCGATGAAAGTTCGACTAAGTTGGCCATGAACGAAGAGAATGGTGGTATATTGATGTCTCTAGAAAAATGTGCTGATATCGTCCCAAACACAAGTTCAATAACGAGAGCAGGTGTGAACCACAAAGCAACGGATATGTTTAATCCTGATGAAAACCTTTTGAGGCAACCGAGTAGACATAATTTCAGCTCCATGGCTGTTAATATGGAATACAACATCCTCAGCAACATCCTTATTGAATCTAACCTTAATCCGTCTTCCGTGAGTCCGTCAATAACTAGCACCAATGGCGATGACTCTCCAGCGCCCATTCTAAATACAAATAGTTATTTCACAAAAGTCCGGCCCAACAGTCTGAATCAGTACAAGATCGAGGATAATGATTATGCAAACTTTAGCAAAATTCTTGATGCTATCGAATCAATGCATCCGGCTCCCAGTACGAATGAATGGTATACAGGTTCTGGTACACCTCCCCCACGACCACTATCTTTCACTATATCCAACGATAAGAGTCGAGATCTTGTTAGACGTACAAGCATGGCTTCTGACCCTGCGGCAGGCTACGACCATCCAGCTGATATATATGCGAATGTTCGCCAGCCTTTCAGTTACACACCTGCATATCATCAACTGACAATTTACATTCGTACGCGATTTAACCGCGCTCATCAGATGCAGATTGCACGGTGTATGTCCACCTTCCGTCCATCGTTTATTGCATGTACTAAGACTCTAATTGAAGAGGACTTAATATTTATGGAGCAATGCTTCCAGCGTACGTTGCTGGAGTACCGCAAATTCATTTCATTTTCAGGGACGCCTACAGTGGTGTGGCGACGAACTGGACAAATTGCGGAGGTTGGGAAGGAGTTCTGTATACTGAGCGGGTGGTCTCGCGAACGGCTATTGTCGTCGTTTATAGTCGAACTCATGGATGATGAAAGTGCAATGGACTATTTTGAGACATTTTCGAAGCTTGCCTTTGTGGGTGACTCGAAAAGCGGGAACGTCATGTCTTGTTGTCTGGTTTCTCCTGAAGGGAGAAAGATTAAGACTATGGCTATTTGGACGCTGAAAAGAGATGTGTTTGGTATTCCAATGATGATTGTTGGTAATTACTTGCCAATTATTGGGTAATATACTGGTTCACGTTTACATTTTTACAAGTAATGACAGTTTGTGTATATAATGCAAAGTTGTGTATCTTTGATGACAGAATTTAGTGAAATTTATTACAACGTGTTTTCTTTTGTAGCGCAGACAGATATTGAAGTATCATTGTTTGATAGCAAATATGTCTAGACTGTAATAACTGCATCGGTGCATATAACACGGAGAATTGGAATAAAAAAATGAGATGAACCCTCGAATATACCTGTATGTTTATGATATTATAGAAATTGTTTTCTTGATAATTCAGTGAAGCCAGACAATCTATCCAAAAGCAATGCGAATAGTAGTTTGAATTATTCTATTTTAATATCAATTTGCACAATAATGATATCAATCCTCCATCCAACATTCCATCATTTATACTTTTTACGTTTCGCTGTCTTTTCGTACTTGTTAATTCTATCCTCAACTCTATGTCCCAACAAAACGTTTTCCGCCTCCAAAGTTGCATTAGACTGCTTCAAGTCCTGATACTTTTCTTCCAAATTTTTCAGCATTTTTCTCATAGAGCCCAATTCGGCCGACAATGCACGGGGGCCTTTCTTAAGAAGCTTCTGCACATGGCTGTCCCACCCGGTTTCGGACCCGGTTATGTACTCGGGGAGCGGGTGGTGAGGGTCCGGGTTGTCTGGGTGAGGCCGTTTTTTGGTCGTGGCTAGGGCGGTGGTTTCTTCGCTGTCGGAAAGAACGTTGTCCTCTAGATTTAAGGGTGCGTACCTCTGCCAGCATCGAGCTATACTCTCTGGTAGGTACACTTTACGTCTGAGTTTTAAATAAGAGCTAATAAATTTGGCCTTAGACTGTGAGATGCCGATCATGCCTTCGCTGGCCCTAAGAGAACCGAGCTTTGTGTATATGAATTCAAAATAGCCCTTGTCTAGTTGTCCCAGAATATCGCCCATATCAGCGTAGAGATAGACAGGAAGAAACTTTTGGTCCATTATTGTTTTGATGATTGTCTCTGAGCTAAAGAACAAATCTTCGTTCATGATGAGAATAATTGGGCTCTTGAGATTGCGAAAGGTTGAAAGTATCCAGTAAAGAAATATTTCATCGCTTATAATTCCGGAAGGTGAAGACACTATAGTGTATTGACCGAAGACATCATCGTTATACGTTTTGGTGATAGGATAAGTTCCCTTGTAAACAAAAAGTGGGTTTTTGATCTGCCCATCCATTGAAGTCACCTCCAGCACAGCTATCACGTTATCGTCAAGAACAGCCGGCTCTTCGATATCCCTAATAACACTGATGGGCTGACTTCCATCTATTGAATCCACTGTCAAAAACCTAGTTTCTTCCAACCCCCAAATGTTCTCAGGTTCGACGGTGCACTGGGTTTTGAATCTTCTGAAAAGATCAATAACTGACGTTTTCGGAGATACTTCATCATCCGAATCATCGTCCGCCCGCTTGAATCCCAATGCTAGATCCAATTTCTCTTTAACATCAGGGAACCCGTCAAAGAACTTTCTGAGCCACGCGCTAGGCATTGGGGTTTCATACCCTCGAATTTTTGCCGCCAGCATTCTTATTTCTTTAAAAGTCGGAGCGTCACCCTGCTTTATCATGCCGAGTATGTGCCGTTCAAGTATTTTGTTTAGCGTACTGGAATTTGAGAAGGATCGTTTCTTGACTACTTTTAGCACGTCGCGTGCGCCTTTGACTTTTTCGTAGAGGGCGGTAGGCGGTATACCATATTGGCGGGCCACTCTTGTGATCGACTTGGAGTTCGCCGGGTCCTTTAGAGCCTCGACAGCTTTGGCAAGGACTTTTTCGTTAATTTTAGCCATATTGCGTGTAGGATATTAAAGTTGGGGTAGTTAGGATGAGAAGAATCTGGAAGATGTCTATTGGAAAGAAAGTTTATTCAGCCGTTGTGATATATTCTGTGCTGGGCTAAGCGTAAATATTTTGGATCTCTAAAGCTTTTGGGTGATTAAATAAGTGTGGATGGTATATGCATTGGTGGCGATATCGATTATGTGCGATGTTCTCCTTATAGGGGTTTGTAGTACACCTTATCGAAATCGATTTCCTGACTTTTAAAAGTAACTTTTTCAATTTTAAATGACGGTCAGTCAGATTCGAGTAGCGTACCTTTTTTTTTTTTTTTTTGAAACTTAGACTATGAATTTTATTTTTTAGTGTCAAAACACTATGTATTTACTCCGAATTCGCAACTGAAGAGTTCATATTGTAGAACTGCTTGAACAATGTTATTCGGTTGAAAATGGTGTATTATAGAAAATCTATAAACCAGCAGGTCATTATCATTACTGTTTTAGCGTTAAGCTGTTATAATACTATAGAGTTCCATTTGCCTTCATCCATCCAGTTCAAAACTCGATTCTACATACTGTTTTACCATGTACAGAAGGTTTGTTCCAAATCCATTCACAAATAACCGAATAAATACAATTATCATGTTGAACAAAAGTGAGGCATTCACATAGTTTAGTAGCTTCACATATTTGATATACTAAACATTCCTACATACGACTACACAAATTGCCATAATGCCATTTCTGCTTTGTTTCCGTTCTATCAAGCCTGAAATCGACTCTGTATTATCGTGTCGTCATTGCTGCTCCAATATTACAATTATCTGTCATTTTTCTTCAGATCTTGATTGTTATTATTGTTACTGTAAGTACCTTAACAATATCACCCTCAATTCACCACCCAACACCGAAATAAAAAGCCAACTAACTGCCATTTATAAACACCACAAGTAAATTCACAACCCGCATCTATGTCTTACAGCTTTAGCCACAATTGTCAATTACAATTCTTTTGACTATAAGTTATAACAATGTCATTATATAAATTTGTAACTGTTTAGATCTAAGCTCTAAAAGTTCCACAAATAAACAATATATTAATGAATTGACTATATGTTTTAAACGGTGCAAAACACTAACCATATGAGCTAGGTCATTAGTAAAGTTCATTATAAAATTTTATTGAGGGCTAGTATACTAACAACGTGCTGCATTTATTAGATCAGTTAATTATTGGTTCATAGAATATGAGATTTTTACTGACATGTGTGAACCACAGTACCGTCAATACGTTTAGTTCTATCATATAATATAAGTTATACACTACTGAGTTACAGTGTGTTCCAGGAACCAAAAATCTTGCTGAACTTACACAATTACCAGATCTTTTAACTGATACATACTACCAAAAGCGGCAATTTGCGATAGTCTGAAGTTTGACACAACTCACATCTAATATTTTATACCAAACACACAAGTTCATAAGATCAATGAAATCGCATTTTACGGTTATTGAATTATTCACCTTCAATAACAAGTTTGGACATCCGCCAGAATGGCCTCCTGACACCAATTTACAAAACTTTTGTTGGCTATGAACATTTTGAACTACGAAGTTACGGTGGAAGCATTGTTTTAAATAATTTCTGACCATCACTGGTCCATGAACTTGTTAAAATTACCAGTACAGTCGGTATATATCTTCTTCGCTTTGTCACTTTAACTGCCCGTGCACAAGCACCTAACTCAATCAAGTTCCAGCCTCAACCCTGCCATGTGGATTTCGTTCACTATCCATTATTTTGTACCGCAACATCTAAGCACTACAGTAAAATATACTGGCCATCGCCTATAATGCATTTTGTTCAACTACTTGTTATACCTTTTATCAGCCTCAAATGGAAACACATGAACTGGTACGTAAGAAACAAGCCTAAATGGTGTGATATTTGTTATACTCATTTTTGTAAAATATCTTTGCGAATTAGTTGACCATCGTATTGACCCAAAAAAACAAATAGTGTTCTTAGAGAATTTAGAAAAAAAATGGTACGCGAACCTTTATGATCCATTTTATCTATCCCCATATATAATGCTTTATTTTCTAAATCAATCTTCTTTAATACTGAGTACTCTTATTACCATTATTCTTGATCTTGTCTGTTGTACGTTCTGTAGAAACGTTCTTTTTTAATACTTTTGTTTTGTCTTATGTATTGTGATCCAAAGAACCATGACAGAAATAAAACAAAAATAACCAATAAGTTCAATAACTAAGTAAAAATATAATATGGAACTAAGATAGAGTATCGATAACGATAACGAAGGGGAATAAAACTAAACTAAACTTGAAAACAACCATAAAATAACAGAACCCTACCTGATCGCTACAAAAAGTTCAAGAAACGAAATAAATAATTCGACCTTACTCAATCACAAATTGAAAAATGTTTTTGCTCAATTAAACGACAAACAAAATAATATGAAAAGAAAAAAATAATAATAAAATGATTAAAAAAATAAATGTAGTAACAACGATATAGAAAAAAACGAAACACACACTCTCACTCACTCACATTCACACACTCACATTCACAGTCAAGATACAAAGTGCAATGTAAAAAATAAATAAAAAAACAATTCATCTTCTACAAAAGCATTCGTTCATCACCGACTGAGCAATGCCATAGTTCCTACAGCATGTATTGCTTCTTCTCCCCATCTCTCAACGTTAGCAATCCACTTTTCAACACCCACAATTCTGCTGCTCGCCTTCCAACTGAATATTAATAGCATCCGCATACTCCTCTCCAAACTCGACAGACTCCTCCTGCACCAGCGCATTTCTCGCAATGACCTCAAACGCCATCTCCACCCCGACAGCCTCCTTCGCACTCGTTTCAAAATACGGCAAGTTCCCCTTCGCCGCACAGTACGCCTGCGCGCGCTTCGCCGGGACCTGACGTTTTGTGTCTTCGACATCAATCTTGTTTCCCAGCACGACAAACGGGAAGTTATCCGGGTCCGAGGGGCTGGCCTGCACAAGGAACTCGTCGCGCCAGTTGTCGAGGGATTCGAAGGATTTGGCCGTGTTGACATCGTAGACTAGGACGCAGCAGTCGGCACCGCGGTAGAACGCAACACCGAGCGATTGGAATCGTTCTTGCCCGGCGGTGTCCCAGAGTTGTAAGGTCACTTTTTGGTCGTCGAGAGTCAGTTCTTTGGTCAGGAAATCTGCGCCGATTGTAGCTTTGTATTGGTTTGTGAATTTCTTGTTGACGAATTGCTGCCTGATATAAGATGAAGAATAGAGTGTTAGTATTAAGATCATAAGCATTATCCACATTCATCGAAATGTCAAATCAAAACATCAATCAATGACAGGTTGAGTATTTGCTGCTTGCAAAAACGACAAGTATTCATTTTTTTGAAACACACAATGTTCAACTTACATTAACGAAGTCTTTCCCACCCCGGAATCTCCCAGGATAATAACCTTCAACAATGCTTTTTTCCTAGGTGCCATTATGTTTCACTCTTTGATTATTTCCTTTTTTGCGACGACAATAAAATAATAAAAAAACTAAGATCCTTCTTCTCAAAGAATAGAATAACTACTAGACAGACAAGTAATTATTTCAAAGACGATAACCGACAAAAGGTGTTGTGTAAAAAGTACGGAAATGGGGGTTGGTCAATGTAAGAAAGAAAAAAATAAAAGAGAAGGAAATAAAAAGTGGTTGGTGTCTGAAAGGAAGCCAAAATTATAAAAATTAGGGGTAAAGGTAAAAGGCAGGAAAATAGAGTGAGAGAGAGAGAAGTGCACAGTTCGACTGGCAAAGTCAGTGCGAACGAATTAACGAGGCAGCAGATGTCCAGCTAGTGTTGCTGGACCTAACCCTCTATCTGTATTGTAGATGAAACTGGTGGCGTAAGTCCAAAATATTAAAAACCCAAATTTTTGTATTGTAGTCTATGATAGGATAAACTCCCCTAAATTCACTGTACGTATGGACTCATATTCTATTCATTCATTTACACACAAAAAAAGCTATACATGAACATCGCCATCATATTCTCAAAATTCACAAAAATGCCCTTCTACCAATTCCGTATTACAAAAAAATAAAAAAATTTGTCAAAACAGAACCAAAAACATCAAGCAATAAAAAAACAACCCCTTAGTTGAAATACTGTTGTGGTTGCGACTGTGGAGGTTGACTTCCTCCACTCTGGCTTCCACCTGCAGAACCCCCAGACTCAATCTTGACATTGTTCTTTCCTCTTCCCTTGATACCTTTATTGCTATTTCTGTACAGCTTGGAAAAGTAGTCAAACAACTTCATTTCCTGTTCAGAAATCACAGTCTCGTCAAACCTCTCTGTTCCAAAGTACTTGAACTTAAGCATCAACTTGCTAATTTCTTCGGCATGAAACTTGTTTTGATGTGCCTTCAAGTTACCCAACTGTGTAAAAACTTTACCACAACCTTCAAATTCACATTTGAACGGTTTGTACTTTTCGTGAATCAGCAAGTGAGCTCGGTAGTTACCACGCTGGGCAAACCGTTTGCCGCAGTCCTTTTTCTCGCAAACATACGGTTTCTCACCAGTATGGGATCGTGCATGGGTACGCAAATTACCTCTCTGTGAGAATCTCTTGTTACACCCTTCAAAGCTACACACATAAGGTCTGTCACCAGTATGTGATCTTCCGTGGATAACCAAATGAGTCTTTTGCGAAAATGACTTGTTACAGTCTGGGAAATCACATTGGTACTTCAAAGTCACTGAGTTTGAGCGTTTGCCAACGCCTCCATTTAAAATTCCCTGAGGTGGGAAAATATCTTCATCATCCAATGAAAATGGTTTTGTAGTTTCACCATTGGCCACTCTCTCGGCGTGTTTCTTTTTTGCCTGAATGATCAACATCAGATGATCAACATTTGTAGCACCCACTTTTGGTCTTTCGTCCGAGCCTTCAGGAACAGGTAAAGGAGGGATTATAGTTGGGGTTTGCAGTAAATTATTTACACTTGAATCTTTAGCTTTATTCGCAGCCTTAGTCCTCTTGCGCGGTTTCTTCTCGGTGGTGTTCCTGGTTCTCTTTGTAGCAGCTTTAGTCTTAGAAGCAGGGGCAGTAGCAGTAGCTGATGCAGTTGTCGCTGCTGATGCGTCTGCTGTTGCTGAAGATGATGAAGCAGGTTGAGCAACTGGTTCAGGCTGTGTGGGAGTAGAAGCTTTGTGAGTTTGTGTGAGATTTGACAAATTCTGGAATTGGGTTTGCTGAGGAGAGATCTGTGTTTGAGAGGATATTTGGGTTTGCTGAGGTGCAATTTGAGTGGTTGTTGAAGTTGTTGTTGCAGATGTTGCAGTTGCAGCTGTTGTTGAAGATTTGGGTAGTGTAGACTGGGAGTAAGAACTCTGATCATACTGAGACTTGTTACCAACAGTAGAGTAAGCTGAGTCGTAATGGGTCGATGTTTTACCAGCTGTGCCAGTGGAACCAGCAGAAGCAGCAGTTTGAGCATAAGCTTGGTCGTACTGGGAGGTAGTGGTTTTAGCTCCAGTTTGAGAGTAAGAAGTTTGGTCATACTGACTTGTAGCTTTAGGGGCTGCGGTGGTGGAATTGGTGGTAGTAGTAGTAGTAGTAGGTTGGGTATAAGACTTGTCATATTGACCTGCGGTAGTCTTCAAAGACGAAGAATATGCCTGGTCGTATTGGGAACTTGTTTTTGTACCCAAAGAAGAATAAGTCTGGTCATAAGTAGTCCCTGTAGTTTTATTGGCACCATAGGTCTGATCGTACTGAGATCCAGCAGTTTTATTGGCACCTGCCCCATAAGTTTGATCATATTGAGACCCAGTGGTCTTGTTTACAGTTGAACCGTAGGTGTGATCATAACTAGGTTGTGTTTGATATTGGCCAGGAGCAATAGTACCTTGAACTGTAGAAGAGGTAGTAGTAGCAGCAGCAGA
Organism: Geotrichum australiense; assembly: GCA_030563945.1. NCBI lineage: Eukaryota > Fungi > Ascomycota > Dipodascomycetes > Dipodascales > Dipodascaceae > Geotrichum > Geotrichum australiense. Next base: position 14,762 of record JAJMKR010000135.1, on the reverse strand, counting down.
AGCAGTTTCAGTGCCAGTTTTCTGACTCTTCGAAGCAGTGGTGGAATAATTGTATTGAGGGTATTGGTAACCAGTTTTTTGCTGCTGTTGCTGAGAGTACTGATCAGAATACATTTGCTGCATGCCAGTGTAACCTTGTTGCTGCTGTTGTGGAGTTGACTTCTTCTGCTGCGAGCTTTTCTGCGCCATCAGTTGATATTCATAGGACTGCTGATCCTTGGTTTGAGAGTAAGCGCCTCTCTGAGTTGGCAAAGGTAGAGAATAAGTCTGAGATGCGCCGGAGTAAGTTTGTGACGATGTGGTGGTAGAATTATTAGCAGTGTTGGTAGCAGCAGTAGCTGAAGAAGGATAAGAAGAAGCAGTACTTGGATAAGACTGGGCAGCGGTGCCAGCAGAGTATGACTGGGTTGCAGTTGAAGTTGGGTAAGATGACGCTGCAGTACCGGCAGAATAGGACTGGGTAGAACCTGTTGAGTAACCAGCAGCTGAAGTTGGTGGATAGGTTTGCGCAGATGTAGCAGAATAAGAATGACCAGCGGTTGAGCTGTACTGACGCGCTTTATCAGCGTCCAGAGTACTAGAAGCAGTAGTTTGGTATGGCTGGTAGCCATACTGAGACCCATACGCGTAGGCAGCAGCAGCATATTGAGGGGTTTGAGTAGTAGAAGACGCGTTTGCACCAGTAGTGGCAGATGAAGATATCAACCCGCCAACTGTGTTAGATGATGAGTTCAGAGCAGAAGTTGAGGTAGGACCTGAAGTTAATGAAGAAGAAGTACCTGAGGCGAGATTTGAAGTAACGCTTGGATAAGTAGTTTTACCATACTGACTGGATATGGTAGAGGCAGCGGTAGCAGCGGCGCCAACACCAGAAGTTGAATTAGCAGAAGAGCTATTTCGTTTGTACTTTTGGTAACTTTGTTGCTGAGCCAATGACTGAGGAGTTTGCTGAGCTTGGGTAGCAGTGGTAGGACCTGTGGCACCGCCGGTAGCTGCGGCAGTGGCGGTTCCAGGCGTGGCCGTGGAAGTAGAGCCCATATACTGGCTAGAGCCTGGTTGGACATATTGTTGGGCAGCGGCGGCTGATTGAGGAGAGCCTTGGACATATTGATTCTGGACATAGGATGGATATACATATTGGCCACGCTGGTACTGGGGAACGCGTCCACCATAGGAGTAAGGAGTTTGGTATGGCATTTGCTGTGAGTAGAGCGATACAGGGTATCCAGAAGCAGCCTTTTGCTGTTGTTGCTGCTGTTGTTGTTGAGCCTGTTGCTGCTGCTGCTGTTGCTGTTGTTGCTGTTGCTGCTGCCATGTTTGCTGTTGCTGGGACTGAGCCTGTTGTTGAGGGTAAGAAGATCTGTAGTTATTGTACATTGTTCTATAAGAAGAAGATAAGAGACTGTTAGTATCATAGGACGCGTCTAAAGAATTGTATTTTTCAAATGTGGGATTTCTTTTTCTTGGGTTTCCTTTTTTTTATTTCTTGCTTGTGTGATTGATTGTTGTTACTATCATTCCTACCCACTATCGCGACTCTGGCAATATAAGGGTATCATGATGGCACAACGCGATGTAGCAGAACGGACATTCTTTGAGTTGGGGATATTCAGACACACCTGCGAGCACACAAACACGCGTATAAAAGCGTGAGGGCACAGAAAGAAAAAAACAAAACTATGTTCGTTGTTTCATAGCAAAGAAGGTGAAGGAAGGTTATGAAAAAGAAAGAACACACTCAAACTGAGTAGTTTGTGATGATTGAAGAGACCACGATCCCAAGAGAAGATGAAAACATTGAGAGAGAACACGGACGGACATGACATGACATACCTTCTTGTGATTTTTATATAAAATTTAATCCTCCTCGACTTTGTTGTTATTATTAGAGGGTTTAGAGAAAAGAAATAAGAAAGAAGAAGAAAATAAAAAAATAAAAAAAAGCAAATTTTACAATATATTTTTTCTTTTTTTTTTTTTTTTTTTTTTTTTTTTTTTGTGGTGATGGTAGTGGTGGTGGTAGTGACAATAAAAAAAATTGTTTTTTTTATTAAAGAGGAAATCGATTTTATTGGTCGTAAAAGTTAGAAAAAAAAAATAATTAATTTTAATAAAAACAATAATAATTTTTTCTTTTTTAAGACTCTAATAAAATAAAAATAAAAAAAATAAAAAAATAAAACAAAAGAGGGGAGAAGAAGAAGAAAAAAAAAAATTCCGAACAAAAAAGAAAATCGCTGGTGGGTTAGGTCATGTTGTCACGACAACAGATGCGGGAATTTATTTTATTTTTGGGTGTGGTTTATATAGGTGGCAAAAAAGAATTTCTGCTTATTTTTTGGCTTTTTTGTATTGGGTGACACAAAAACAAATATTCATGTCATTCAATTTCATTGCGTTTCTTATGGTTATTATAATGATTCACACCACATAGTAATATGAAAGAGAAGAGAAGAGATGAAGTTTTCAGTTTGCCCTTATTCATGGAATCTAATACAGGTGTTATATATCTATATAATGACCATTGGTAATGTTGGTTTTATCTATTGATTTTCACGGTTTATCATTCTCATTCATAAAGTTCATTGTATTTTCTTTTATGGAAGTTATTTTGAACAGTTATAGTCACTATGACGTGATAACTTAATAAAGTCAAAGAGATGTTATTGGCGATAGTTGTGACCATTCAAATCTTCACATAACAGGATAAATCATGTCAAATAGTTTGGCATAATTCTGACACATCGTCTATTCAAACGATTGCGTACAAGTTTCACACTTTGTTGATTTCAGCGAACTAGTTCCATCAGAACAATTGGTAGCTCTGACTTAATTAATCAAGAAAGCACCACAACTGGTTTATTCATTCATTTATTTATAGCCTTGCCATCAACTTCCGTTCAGTCACCTCCCTGCACTCAACTATCCCACTGTATATGGCACTGTTATATAAGACTTAACAATTGCTGGAATAGCTTTTTCATGCTTTAGTATGAATCGGTAATGAATTACTTTTTGGTGCTTGATCTAAAGAGTATCTAGATAATGATAATGATGGACTTGTATTTTTCATCTTTATGGTTTCAAACGTATTTGTCCTTTCCATCCTGAACCACAATTTCAGGGAAAGAATGATTGTGTTAAATTTAGTCCTATAAATACTACTATACAGACCCAATGGGTGGTTGTACAACTTGTGTCTGTGTGAAAATGATTTCAAGTGTGGCTATTTATAAGACTATAATAGATTTATTGATAGATTGATAGACCATCGAAGAGATCTGATTTCTAGATTTACTTTTTTGGAGTAAAGACTATATAATATACATGAAAAGTTATATAATAAATTTAACATTATTGTTATCGCTATTGCAAAGGTACTTGTGTTGTCGGTGATGAAATAAGTAAATAAATAAATAAAACAAAGAACAAACACCGTTTTATTTTAGTTTGACTTCATTGGATTATTATTAGTACCGCTATGACCTGCGTATTTTTTTTATTTGTCACTTTACTATGTGTCTGAACGCTTACGAATAGGGGCAGTTAGCAGTTCAACAGCATGCTCTGTGGCAATTAAAGGCTAACTTCTATCAAAATTCAATGACCCGGTTCTCAAGTGAGCCTACAATTGTCACCCAGTACAGCCATCATGACTCGGAGTAGTCGAGAATCTCAAGAAGTGTGTTCAACTGTGTTGTGATTCTAGACACGGTCGTCTCAGGATTAATAGACTCCAGTGTCCCTAGCACTGCGATCACACAAGATCTAATGAGAAGACTGGTTGAGCATCTGCTTCGAATGCAGATTGAAGTTGAACCAGAGACCATTGTAGACGGGTTGTCTAGTTATAGAGGTATTTAAAGTAAGTTAGTTATAGATAAAAACTGTACAAAAAAAAAAAAAAAAAAAAAAAATTAAACGCTTGCACGTACACCAACGGTATACAATTTAATTCAACAACCTCCAAATAAATGCAAGTGTCAAAATAAGGTTCAAACATGTCAAATAAACGTTTTTTTTTTTTTTTTCTTCTTCCTTTCTCACTACCATCATCCTTCTTGTAACCTTCGCGTAACGTGCAACGCTTTCAGCCTTATTCCTACAATTGAAAATTCAAAACAAAATGTATATACAACAACACACGAAATATATACCATAGTTGTGACGAGCCTTATTCTAAGCTCTAAAATAACAATTAACACGACAAGTCGATTGTTGTTTATGTCAATCAATAATAATAATAATTCTGACATTTCTATTGTCACAATATAATTGTGCAGCTTTGGGGAATAAAAAAAATAAAAAGACAAAAAAGAAAGTTTTAATAGGTCAACCTTATTGGTGCATGTGTACTGTACAGAACAAAATCTGTAAGGAAAAAAGCAATAAATTTACCGTATTGTATTGTGCTGTGCTGTATGTAGCACATTCTTAATCCACATCATCACAATCACAATAAAAGTAATATACAAAACAAAAAAGAAATAAAAAATAAAATAATAATTAACAATAATAAAAGTTATATTCAATACTTCGCTCATTTAAATATATATATAAATCTACTGTTCAAATCAATCAATTCACAATCTCCCTATAATACACATTCCTTTTCCTCCATCGCTTTAATACCCCGCAACAGGTGTCAACACATCAAACGACCCGGTACCAACCTTCGCAAGTTTACCAACCACAATACTAGAACTAGGATTGACCAAGTCGTCCCTATCACCTTCCATAACGGCCTTGGTCAAGAACTCACACGTAGTCTCGAAACTCATCTTCATGAACGGTGATGTACCGGAGTCCACACCCTGTCGGTTGAACGCTAGATAGCTACCCTCTCTAGTCATCATATCAGCAATCAGCTCCAAGTGGCGCATGTTGACCGTGATGGCGTACGTCTTGAAAACTCGGTTGATTTCAGTTACAATTGTGTTGCGGGCAGCTTCGACTCCGTATGTGTTGAGCATTGCAACAATGTCGTTACTGGTGATGGCATTGACATCAATGAACGCCGATTCGTTCCACATCGCCTTCAAATTGAGACCTTCGGTGAGAAGAACTCGGTCTTCACCGTCAGGTTTCAAACATCTACCAATACCTGGAATCTCGCGAATAACAACCTTCCTGCAAATGTCTTCGATAAGGTTAACCATAAGAAGCTTGGAAATGTTTGAAGGATACTCAAGAACAAAGTCAACCCATTCACCGTCAACATCATCAAAGTCAAACTTGGTGCAGTTCTTGTACTTTGTGAATATGCTGCTTTCTCTCGATTTGGCATCTTTTGATCGCTTGGACGCTTGTTCTTTTTCTTCATCATCATCATCATCGGAATCATCACTGTCGGAGTCCTTATCATCCATGTCGGAGTCTTCTTCGTCTGACGAAGTTTCTTGTGCTTTTTCCATGGCCTCAAGCTCTTCGTCATCTGGCCCGTCATATGAAACCGCTTGCTTAGTCTTGCTCTTGATTTTATCGTCATCAGCATCACCGTCACCTTCTTCATCATCATCTTCCTCTCTAGCATCAATTGGAATATTTTCAGTGTTCTTGGATGCTTCTCCAACCACTATTTCTGTAGATGAAGACTTCTTAATGGCCTTCCTAATCGAGCTAGTGACCTGTTCCATAAATGTGCCAACTAAACAGTATTCCAATTGAGCCTGAGACACATCATATTCACTCTCGTACTCGTCCCTAGTGTAAAATTGTAACCTAATGTTGTATGCTCTTGATTGACCCTTAACACTTTCCGTAACTATAACCTTGTCCACTAGTTCGGATAGCACCACCTTGGCCACATTTTTACAGAAAATCTCGGCCTGACTATCGGTAATGTCAGAAAGAATAGGAAGAGTCATTTGAGGTGTCTTAATATGAGAGGATGCAGTCATGATAATTTCTCTCATACGTGGGATACCCAATGTGACGTTAGCGGCACCGTGACCAGCAAAATGGAATGTATTCAGAGTCATTTGAGTTGATGGTTCACCAATAGATTCAGAAGCGATAATACCAACAGCCTCACCAGGGTCGACAGTGGTTTGCATGTATTTCAGATGCATCAAAGCACGGAAAACGTCTTCTGCAATTCCTTCTTCACCATGCTTGCGGTCTTTCTTTTTAGTAAACTTAGATTTGTTAGCCTTGATGAACGCTTCAAGTTTGGCATCGAATGTTTCCGAAACAGATCCAAGATATCTTGCAGGGTTATACTTGGATAGCACTGGTTCGTATTTGGCGCTTTGGAGATAGTGAGGTTCGTCGGCATGTTTTTTATTGTACTTTTTGACCTTCTTTGCGTATGCTCTGGCAACCTCATCGACAATGTTTTCACCATTTTCTTGAGGCGAGTGCTTTCTCATCAAAGATGAAAAGTTGTCCAAGCAGAAATCAAACTTAGTCAAATGAGACTCCTTAATAACATCAATAGAGTCACCACCGTACATGAACTGAATCAAAGATCCGTCAGAATCTCTGACAGAGTTATCGTAATTAACTTGGACACCTTCTAGTTGTTTGATCAGACATCTTTGAAGATAACCGGATCTTGAAGTTTTAACGGCGGTATCAATCAAACCTTCACGACCAGCCATTGCGTGGAAGTAGTACTCTTGTGGTCTAATACCAGTGAAGAAACGACCTGAGATATACCCACCTGCTCTGGCTTGTGTGTCGAAAGCTTTGAATGCAGGGAGAGTCTTACCAGAAACCATGACAGGCACACGGCGACCTTCCAAGGCTTGTTGACCCAGCATACACATAATTTGCGAGACATTGACGTTCGAACCTTTAGCACCAGAAAGAGCCATAGATTGCATAGAATTGGCAGGGAATCGCTTTTCAGTACCATCGGGAATACACTTGGACACGACACTTGAAGAAATGGCATTGACCTTTGATTGAGTAATAGCATCTAAAATTGCCAGCTTATTGTCATCACGAAGAATCTCTTCAAGACGTTTTCTGAACTCACTGTCACTTTCTTTGACGTCAGGATCTAAATTGGTAACCTCAGCTGCAGCTTTTCTACCAACATCAAAAGCACTGTTAATGATATCCCTTCTCCATTGGTCACCTTCAGCAGTTAAATGCAAATCATCCATACCACAAGTGAATCCAATGGATGTAGTATATCTTGTGAATAGACGGCCAAGAACGGACAAGAAAGCGCCTGCACTATGTTGGCCATAAATTTCATGAATAGAGTGTACCAAACCATAGTCTGCAGCACCATATTGAGACTTATCAAGAATACCACAAACAAGTTCACCATTTTTGAAAATGACTTCGTTTTCAGTAGAGTGGGCTCCCCAGTATTCATTCTTGATTTTGTTCTTAGAATGAAGGTTGAGACCTTCACGATCTTCCGGTTTGATGTTCAGTAATGCAGTAGTGATAATTTGTTTACCAGTCCACATAGGAACGGGTTTGAGAATTGCAGGAGGCACGGTGATGATTCTTCCAGAAGTTGTGTGACCGTCTTCAGGACGCAAACAGCCGTAAACCAACTGTTGATACTTTTCACGGGTAAAGAAAGAATCTTTGCTAGTCAACAACACACCAGCGGAAATATGGTCTTGAATCAGACCACGAAGTGGCTTACCAGAAGTGGGTGTCAGATATTGTGAGTCAGTGTTGGCAATCAAAAGGGCTTCAGCTCTAGCATTTTCATTTTGAGGGAAGTGCATATTCATTTCATCACCATCAAAGTCAGCATTGTAAGCACCAGTGTTTGCATAATGTAAACGTAAAGTTTTTTCACCTGGTAAAACACGGACTTTGTGTCCCATCATAGAAGCTTTATGCAGAGTAGGTTGACGATTCATGAGGACAACATCGTGGTTTTTGATGTGACGGAAAACCTTTCTGTTAACAACACCGTCAGAACCAGCGGAAGGGGTTAGGAGCTGATCAGCCAAAGCGGTTCTTTGTTCAATTGATTGGGTTGCCAAACTTATTAATGAGCCGTTCTCATTCTGAATGGCCACAGCACCTGGCCAAACTGAAGGACCATTGATAACAGCTTGCCTAAGTTCCTGAAAGTTGTAGGAAGTTACTGGTTCAGGATAAGTCAATCCAACAGCAAAAACAGGAGGGATACCAATTTCATTTGTTTCGATATTAGGATCGGGAGAGATAACTGAACGAGCAGCATAATTTACACGCTTACCCATCATGTTCTTTCTGAATAATCCTTCCTTCTTTTCCAAAGCTTGCTTGACACCAGGGAGAGAATTTTGCGAACTTGACTTGGATGAATCCAAATAAGCATTTACCTGAGATTGAATCTCAACTAATGAGTTCATAAGGAAACTGAAGGTCCTCTTCCTCTCTTCGTTAAAAACTTTTTCCTTTCTAAACTCGTTCATTTTCATGTTAAGCTCCTTGACTCTTGCTGATGTTGCTAAAACGGCTGCTAACAGCTCAGTTTGGCTGTTACTATGAACAACTTCACCAAGTTGTGAGGGCAATCTAAACCTAGTGGGTGTGACTACAAGGTTCTCAATAAAAAACATGTCAGCCGAAGGAACGTCTGTAGATGAAGGACAGTTATTGAACAGCACTTTGCAAAGAGATTTTTCAGACGCAAATAAAGATCTGAGGATATTCAAGACCTCAATGGACAAAATATACCTAGACCCATTTCCGTTGGGATCAGGATTTGAGATTCTGTGGTCATCTTTCTCTTTCATGATATCTTTCGAAATAACACGTTCTCTTGACATATTGATGCGACTATTCGTTTTTTGAGCTCTTTCACTCAAAGGTTGCTCAAAGATTTTGACATATCCATCTTTTCTTATGGGAGGAGAGAACATCTTACAACTGTCGCAATATTTCTTCTCTCTTGCTAGCTTGTAAAATTCTTTCAAAACTCTTTTTCTCTCTTCCAAGATAGAAGCAGTATGAACACCGTGAATGGTTGATCGGCCATCTGCAATAGCCTCTTTAATCGATTTGTTGACAAATTGTTCTCTGGCGTTGATGAGTGCAGCATTGTCATCATCGCCCGCCTTACGAGTTAGTTCGACTTCCAGCGCATCCATAAGATCTTTCTCGTTAGTAGCGCCTTCACCTCTGAGAACTGTGCTGATTTTTTCCGCCTCTAAAGTGAGACCATGTTGAAGGAGACGAAGTTTACATTCGTAGGCGTTGATATCGACCCTGCTCAGTTTGAAATGATGACAGAAGAAACAAGTTGATCTCAAGAACATGAACATCTGATTAAAGAACAGAGGATTGTAAACGGGGACAGGTAGCTCAATGTGACCGATATGGCCAGGACAGAAACGATCGTCGAGACCACATGTAGAACATCTATGAACATTAATATCGACGGTAATAGAAATTAATTGAAAAGGAACTTACAAGTTACGCAAAAAAGCACCAAGGGCAGGATCATAAAGACCGTTTGGGATAGGATGGTCTAATCGATCAAAAACCAGTGGGGAAGTGATTTGTTTGACCGAAAGACGTTGAATATCTTCAGATTTCAAGAAGCCAAAATTCACCGAAGTGATTTCGGATCCTACGGGATAAGCGATATCCATTTCTGTATTGTTGGTGTTTAAGAGCTGAGATGTGAACTTGCGGAAAAAAAAAATTCAGAGAAAAAAAAAAAAAAGCAGAATATTGGGAGATGGAAATTTTTTGGTGTAGCTTGTTCCCACCCACTGACATTCACAAAATTGAAAATTCCCAATGAAAGTTTCTTCCATAAGTTTAAAATTTAAGGCTTATAATTCAAAATTTATGTTACAATTGTAAAGTTTGAATTATTTATTTTATGTAACCACGCTTATGTCGGTTCTCGTATATATCATCTTCGATTTCAGAAGGCACTGAGCAGAGAGCGCGGGGGTACAAAAAATCGCTGGTTGTCTTCTAAAGTGGGGCTAGCTAATGATGAAAAGTTCAGTATAAAAAATGTCAGAATTTTGACCAGAAACGGGTGTTCGGCACTAAATATTGATCAACACCAGTCGTATCTCTCCGAAAGCATAGCCCTGAAGAGCCAAAGGATAAGCAGAACACTTGCGAAAAATGCGTCTTTCTTGTACGGTCGTAGCAACTTCGAGCGTATAACACAACAATGTGCTCCGTTTACTACGAAGGACGGTGTGAATGGCATTACAAAAAACACACACAATCATCACTACACCACTGGCTTACCATATGAAACTATTCTCTAGTCTAGATCTATTCACTAACCTAGATCTTGAAAAACTTCTGAAGCCTATACTGTTTACGCAATGAATGCTCATGAAGCTATTGTTTCTTCTTTTAGGCGTTGTATGGTCGGCACTTATAGACTCCCTCCACTTTGAATTAACTTCAGGCAGAACCGTTTTTACTTACAGTGCGCTGAAGCCTAGTCCACTGCTTGCAAATAAAGCTGAGCACAAGCCTTTTGCTTATGAATGTTTCTCAATGTTTCTGAAGGTCTCACAATGAGTTTTCCATCTAATTTATTGGGAACTTATTCAATATGCCACGTACACACACGCACAACTGTAAACACGCGGATATCAATTGGAACTTTCACATGATTTTGATTGATAGTGACAAAAGTCTTTCAAAGCCTATGTATTTAGGTACGGCTGTGATACCCTCCCCCGCTATTCAAAACTGAGGATTTTGAAAAAAAAAAAAAAAAAAAAAAAAATGTCATCGCAGTTTCTTCCAATCGCCCTCATAGCCCTTACTCGCAACCATTAAGTCTACCCCCTTACAGACTTAAAGACTTACAGACTTATAGACTTACAGACTTCCAGATATTCAGACATTGTCGGTTATTGAATTGTGCTCGAGCTCCAATATCTATTGAGACTGTTTCTGTTTCTATTTCAATCTTTGAAACTTATTTTGGCTTACTATCTGATTTGAGTTTCTGTTTCCTTTGAAACATCGTAAACAATACGAAAAACTCCACTTCTTCTTCTTCTTACAACTTTCTTTTATATTTTCTGGTCTCTATCAACTCGTCGAATTTCATTACACCGTGTCTTTATTGAACTCATGTCGGAGCCAGGTGCATCACAATTGGAGAAGAGGGAACTGGAAGCAGCTCCACAATCTTCAACAAATGACAGTCAAGACGTGAAAAATGATGAAAAGTTTGACAGCTCCATTGGCGAAACAACTAGAATAGTCAATATATCTACCACTGAAGAAACTTTTACAACCATTCCCACCTCCCAACAGTCAGAAACCCCAGTAGATCCTGTTGCCGATGACACAGTTTACGTTGCCACGGGTACCGGATTTTTGCTTGGACTTTGGAAGCCCGGGAAAAGGCTATCCACTGATGTTCCTCAAAAACTTCGAGACTCCGTGTCTTTACTGGAAGACGACTACTTTTCGCTGTTTGTTATCATACTTGTTACTGTTGGAATAAGATTCTGGAAGATTAGTAACCCGCCTTTTGTTATTCATGAAGAAGCGATAATTGGAGACAGAATCAACAAATACAAGAATGGGAAATTCTTTTATGATTCTCAGCCCCCTTTAGTATCTTTAATATATTACTACATCTCGACTCTAGTTGATTATCCTGGACAATTCGATTTTACGAAATATAACACTTATGTGGGGCATGAATTTCCATTCTGGGAATTGAGGATGTTCACAGCTGCGCTTGGTGTTCTGGTCGTTATTTTGACGTTTCTTACTTTGAAGCTAACTGGCATGACTCGACGAGGAGCGACGGTTGGAACAGTTCTGGTAGCATTTGAATCATCTTTTGCACTCGAGCATAGATATATATTTCACCTTCCAATTGTGTTGTTTCTACTTTCTGGTATTGTCTACTTTTGGAAGGTCTTTGAACTGCAACACCCTTTCTCTCTAAAATGGCATCTCAACGGTTTGATACTCTCTGTATTTTTAGGTGCACTAGTGAGCTGTCAAAACGAAGGCTGGAGAACCGTGATATGGATCTTTTTGGCCTCAGCATATCAGCTTTGGTGGTCTTTCGGTGACATACATCAAAAGTATCCTATGTTCAGGCTCACACTCAATCTTATCTTTAGGCCTTTATACTTTTATATTATTCCTCTTATAATATCTGCAGTTGCCATTGGTGTGCATCTTAATATGCTACCCGGAACTGGAGATGGAACTCCATTTGTTAGTGGGGCTTTCCAAGCTTCGTTCATTAACTATCCAAATGAAGCAGTTGTTTCGCCTGTGGGTGCTGGAAGTCTGGTGTCTCTAAGACACTTGAAAACCAATGCATACTTGCATTCGCATGATAAGTTCTATTTTGGAGGGTCTAGGCAGCAACAAGTGACTGGGTATGGATACAGAGATCTTAACAATATCTGGTTACTTGAAAATATTTCAACATCAGCTGGGAACCCTCATCAGGAGCCTTTCAAGCCTTTAAAAAATGGTGACTACGTCAAATTTAAACATTTCCAAACTCATAGACGCCTGCATACTCATGATCAAAGAGCGCCCGTCTCGGACAACGATTGGCAATTTGAAGTCAGTGCCTATGGTGCTGATGGATATCCAGGTGACATGAATGACTTGTGGCAGGTTGAGATTGTCGCAGAGGAATCTTACCCACCTATAGCTGCCTCTGAATGGAGAGCATTGAACTCTATAGTTAAGCTAAAGCACCCGTTCAAAAAGTGTTATCTGTTTTCTCATCGTGTTAAAATACCCGATGCAGGTGTATCTCAACAGGAAATAACATGTGCGGTCAACGGTATTGACGAAAATACTTACTGGTTTGTGGAGACCAATTATCATCCCATGCATGAAAAAGAACCTGAAGAATTACCGAAAGTGGCTTACCGAACTGCAAACCTGATGGAAAGAATTGACGAATACTCTGATTTAATTGAATCTACTGCTGCGGTTTTGGAGAAAGAAAAAGCAAATGGGTACACACACAACGGTTATTACTTGCCATTACTGTTTATGGGTATCACTCTGTTCAGAGAGCACCATAGACAAGTCGTTCTTGTGGGTAACTTCTTTGTATGGTATACTGCTCTTATTGGCATTGCAATGTACGCTTTGTTCAAGCTCTACACTTTTATTGCTCTTCAGAGAGGTTGGAAAAGTTTCAAGAATTTCATTGGTATCAAGGAGATGGATCATCATGTTGGATCATTTTTATTCCTTTGGTTTTGTCATTTTTCGCCATATATATTCAAAGAACACACCACTCTGCAAGATTATCTCCCATCTTTGTATTTCTCTATTCTTGCATCCTCCAGATTTTTTGAATACTTTGCAACCTCCTTTTTCAAGAATAAAAAGTTGGTCAATATATTCTATGCTCTTCTGATTGCTGGAACGGTATCTACATATATTTTATATGCTCCTTTCGTTTATGGAACAAAAACTTTATTAGGACAATGCCGTCAATCTGAGTTTGGAATATGGGATTTTGGATGTCAAAGCTATTTGAGTACGAACGAAGAATATGAGATTTATGATGCAAATCGTACCATCACTTATAGCTATGTAGCGCCTCCTGATGAAGAACTTGAATACGCTACTGTCGTCACGACTGTTGATAAACAAGCTAACCCTACTCATTTTGTTCCCCGTTCAGACACTCCTATCATTCTTAATGAGACTCGCCCAGAAGTTAGACGATTCATGATTAAGTACGAAAAGCTTGGAAGAGATAAAAAGAACTATCTCAATCTGGTTAACAAGGATGATGAAAATGATGTGGTGGAATTGGATGCGCTCCGAAACGAAATGCCTGACGAAGAAGAACTGGAATCCGATATTGAGATTGATTCTGAAATTGAATCGAAACTGTTAGTCCAATGGGCAAGGATAACTGATCCACCGACAATAAAAGTTGACAAAGCTGTAGCAGAGAGTGCAAAGAGCGAATTGGAAAAGAGAATTTAGTGCAAACATATATTTAATTGGAACGGACATTATTGATTATAAAAATGAAGATTTCATCTCTGTGTGTTTAAGCACTTTGGTTCGACTATATTGTATAATATTCAATTAGTTGTAAAATCGATACATTCTATATAAGCGCGTATAAACTACTATCTCTCAGTGTTCAGTTCCAGATAAAATATTGTAGATATTCAAAAGAAAACTGACAAAGTCTAGTTATTCACCCATCATCGATTACACTAGACTTTGCCTCTTTTGTTGCTTGCAACTCAACTCTCATGGCAGAACAGAGCTCAATCGCTGATGCTAACTGTTTGCTGCTTTTTACAGTTGTCTTCCATTGTCCACCAGCGAAAGCTCTTATCTATTTTTTATGCTACATACAATATCCACTAATGCGTATTGTTCATTGTTCATTGTTTATTGTTTATTGTTTATTGTTTATTGTTTATTGTTTATTGTTCATTAATTATTATTTATTGTTTATTGTTTATTGTTTATTGTTCATTAATTATTATTTATTGTTCATTAATTATTGTCTATTGTTTATTGCTTATCGTTCATCGTTTATTGCATATTGTTTATTACTTATTATTTATTGTTTTTCGTTTATTATTTATTGTTTATTGTTTATTGCATATTGTTTATTACTTATTATTTATTGTTTTTCGTTTATTGTTTATTGTTTATTGTTTATTGTTTATTGTTTATTGTTTATTGTTTATTGTTTATTGTTTATTGTTTATTGTTTATTGTTTATTGTTTATTGTTTATTGTTTATTGTTTATTGTTTATTGTTTATTGTTTATTGTTTATTGTTTATTGTTTATTGTTTATTGTTTATTGTTTATTGTTTATTGTTTATTGTT
>JAJMKR010000134.1:0-57263 GCA_030563945.1 Geotrichum australiense | reverse complement strand
CATGGAAACTACAGGACCAAATGGGAACTTACTGAATAACACTGGCTCGACATTCGATGAATGTCTTTTTTTTCTAATATAGTCCATAGATTTTATTTGTTTGTAAACCTTTTTAATATCCAGTTCCCGCGGGATATCAAAAATGGTTTTATTATTTGTATGGTTTTATGAATTATATATATTTAATAAAGCATTGGAAAAAAAAAAAAAAAAAAAAAAATAGTAATAATATATTACATGCTATAATCTATAGATTTTATTATTTTGTGAATATTTTTAATAACCGGTTCCCGCGGGGGATATCAAAATGGCTTTATTATTTGTACAACTTTATAAATTATATACCTAATGTCCTGGGTCACTATACTTACTTTTGATCAAGTAGGAAGTTCGATATTAAACCCTTGGATTGGAACCTCAATTAGATAAATGTAGTTATCATTATAAGAAGGTAATATAAATCGATTCAACTAATCGGGGGTTGAAGATGATCTCGATGTTGAACTTGAAGTTCTCAAGTCTATTCGAATCATACAATGAAAATTCTCCCTTTTATATTACTTTGTTGTTTTCCACAGTTACCCTGATTTCATGGCTTTCTTTGGAATCATACTCGTCGAGGTCTTCTATGGTCCTCAGCCAGTGTTACCTTGAGTTGTGTACTTCTGGGTAACACTTGTCATTGGAAGGGAGGCTGACCCATGACACCTAATAAATCAGTGAAAAAAAAAACCCCTCAATTTGTTTACATACAATAAGTTATTTGACATAGGACAATAAACTGATTATGAATGAATACAACAGTAACGCACGAGATAATGAGCCTCGTCGTAACGCAGATTGTTCGGTTTTTACTGAACCACAATTACATGTCTTCTTCATTGTTATTAACATTATTTGTATTTTATTTACTAGTTTATATTTTTTATAAGTTATTTGACATAAGACAATAAACTGATTATGAATGAATTTTATTTATTAGTTTAAATTTTTTATAAGTTATTTGACATAGGACAATAAACTGATTATGAATGAATGAATTTGTTTGGTTGTATTTTATTTATTAATTTAAATCGTTTTATAAGTTATTTGACATAGTACAATAAGCTGACTATAAATGAATGAATGTTTTTGGACACAAGGTTAGTTTAAATTCTTATATGTTTTTTGATACAAAAAACTGATTATGAATGAACGAACTTCAACAATATTAGCTTTGATTACTGTCTATTTCAGAGCAGTTCTTTTAATTTACCAAAATTACTACATGGTCAATGGTAGGTACTTGAGATGGATAAAAATAAATGTTGATTTGCAAACATTGATTTCAAGATAACTACTAAAAACATCGTACTACAAAAATATTAGTTACACTTTTGCAGAAACGTAGTATGTCTAGATTAGAAAATGATTGATAAATGCTGCTCTTCAGTTGTAACCGCATTCAAGATGACTTTCCGGTATACAGCATATTCCATCACATTATAAAAACATATTTAAACAGTATTTAGGACGACTTCTAAGCTGTTTTTCTCTTCTTAGAGAGATTACTAGCAGGTTTATAATCATACTCTCAAACAAATTTTGTGATTCTACATTGCAGTTATTGCTGTTGATTGCAAAAACGTTGACTAATAGTAGCACCTTTAACGTGAATAACTCCATAGTACTCAAATAAATTTCCGCTTCCCAAAACTAGGGACCAGAAAGGTTTTCGTTTTCTAGAAATATCACCAAAACTTACAAAACTTCATTTTGTACAATAGATTCAGCAATCAGACAATATTTCCTGCTTCTATTTTAGTGAATATATGAGTAGCTCAGAGCGTTAATACTTTTTTATTCAATACATATTGTTTCATTTTATATCTGTTTAGTGTGTCACATCACTAATTTTGAACTATAAATATTGACATCGTGCGCGTTCTGTAAGACCATAACAGCAGTGAAAGTTACCGCTTAACGCTTCAATAATAATAGGAATATTGGCAATATGTAAAAATGCTACTAGATTCTTGGGCATTTTGCCTGAATGTGAACATAAGCAAAATTCTGCTATTTTTTTACCCTAGCATCTTTGTATATTTTTCCAATGGTAATTAATCAAAGAGCAATATTATTGGCCTGTTATCATCACAGTAATATAGTGAATTCTTTTTCAAAAACACAAAAGCAATATTGAGTTGAAATGCGCATCTCTGTGTTTGATCAAGGAGCAACAATTATAAATACCCAATTTCGATCTACGGCTTACCATTGTTGCAATGATAGTGGTTTATCTACTTTAATATATTGATTATTGCTGTAAGACTAACAGTCAAATACAAAACGCTAAACTGCCTAACAATCGTGACACAAAATTGTTGCTGATTGGTTTGACTTGGTATATATACCTCTTCGAGGAAAATAACAGTGCCTTTGAGTACAAAGTCTCCGATGGTAAGGCATCAGGCAAATACGCTTCTGACTCTGTCACCATTGGCGATACAACTCTCGAAAACATAAACATCGGTATTGTTAAAGATTCTCCTTTGCAACACAATGTAAAATACCTTAAGGGTATATTTTATAATAAAATTAATTTGTAATATAAATGCCTTGTTGCATCAAATGCTAGCTTTGACGAATACAAAAGCAAATTGAAGTGAGTGTAAGTTCTAGTAATTTATTATAAAATATTCTATATGAATGCTATATAAAAGAGTAATTTGGACGAACTAAACACCTTACTGTTTGGTCTGAAAGCTCAGATACGAACGAAAACTATTAACAAGCTGCTAAAATTGAAACGAGAAAAAACATGGTAATTACTTCAGGAATAATCTGCTGCCTTGCTCATATCCATACAACTTTTGTTAACTATTGAAGAAATACTCTCTACACAAAAAATAATTGAGCAACTTGCTTTCGTCGGAACGACATATATTGTCAACAACTTTTTACCTGTCACAGTTGCTTCCATCTATGGCGGAGCAACTGTACCTGCAAGTAAGTTACAAAGCCGAAAGACTACAAATTCACACTTAAGCAATCAGTCTAATCTATAATGTGAATCTTTTTAGCTGCCTTTTCTTTGCCTGGTATGGTCATTTCTGTTTGGACTAGTGGAGGTGCTGCAGTTCTATCTACGTGCTGTCAAAACTGATAGTACTAACTTATGTTCCTCTACTATAACATAGTGTTACAGTTATATTACTTACTAGAAAATAATTAGTTAGTTGTCTACATGAAACTCAGGTTTTTTAATTCATTCATTCATTCATAATCAGTTTATTGTCCTATGTCAAATAACTTATAAAAAATTTAAACTAATAAATAAAATACAAATAATGTTAATAACAAAGAAAGGGTCCACGGATCTAGATATCGCACTATTAGATAGATTAAGACCGTTTGACTTAACCAACTATAGTTTTATCAATTTTTCTTGCAGAGGGAGTGCGATTCATGGGGCTACCCTCATATTATATGTGGTCTTAATAAAACTCTACTGTTTGCATAAGCTGTTTTTCTAGCTTATATAATTTTCACAAAATTTTGTTTTTTAATAAGGTTCGATGGTCTAGTCGGTTATGGCATCTGCTTAACACGCAGAACGTCCCCAGTTCGATCCTGGGTCGAATCATATTTTTTTTGAATAAGAACTTAAGCTTTTCTTGTTTTCTTCGGAGATATATTTAGCTTTTAATTATTTTTGCATTCACGTTATATTTTCAGACTATTGATGGTATGAGAATGAACCTTTTAAGTATTCAGCTTAACTCAGATGCTTCGGTTTCTTTAAGGTATGCTTGCAATCGATTTATGTATTAGAAAATTTAAAATGTGTCTATACATATAGTTAGATGTGCTGGTAATTCTATAAAGAGATTCAGTTGGCTTAATAACTAGTCTCTGTTTACTTTCGGAAATATTTGTAAATGCAACTCCAGGAATCCGTACCCAAAATTTCTGTCTCATAGTCTAGTTTGTTTCATTGTTTACTCAGTTTCGGCCAGTGGTCTAAACCAAAGGTTAGGATCATTCAGTATAACCCTCTTTTTCAGTCTTTGCTCAGCTTCTTCATTTTCTTTCCAGTTGGGATCAATGACAAAAATGGGTTCGGAATCAAAATCCAGTAGTAGCTTGTTTGTAAGCTTGAGAGAGGCTTCAAGATTTGTGGGCGCTGCGGTAACGGTTGTAAGTGTGAGAAGGGCAAGAGAAATGTAGTTGACCATTTTATTTTTTGTGGTTTATTTCTGGATACAAGTGTATGGACATGGAAAATTTAGTTGGTAGATTTGTGGGGTGAAGTTGCTATTTGACGACTTTTGGAGAGTTTTTATAGATTATTTGTAACGGGTTTTGTATTGGTACTGGACAGGCAGTTACTACAACAAGTCTTTGCTATTTGTGGATGCTAATGTCTCAAATATTCGAGATCGGGTTCTTTGATATAACTAAATGCACAATTTATTGTTAATGTCTTGTTGTTTTTTAATAATTTCTAAATTTTAATATGCTAGTTGTTTTTAAAGAATATTTGGCACCAATTTGTACAAAAAATTTATTTACATGGATCCTAGAGACTACGACGAAGTAAAACACCATGATCTTTGTGCTACAGTTATTGTTTGTAAAGAATGCTTTAAATGAAAACTGAGTGAGACTATATTGTGTTTAGCACAATATCATAGTGACGACTCCGGACATGATGCACTATTTTCTACAATGATTCTGCAAATCTGATTTTGTTTGAAAAATTCAATCTTCTATAGGTGGACCGTTTTCATGTTGAGACCTTTGTGAATCATTCACAGCTATTTTCATTTTTTGTTTCAATTTATTTGCATGATTTTTGTGGAGCTTCCTAATCTTTTTGACCTATTGATTCCACCTTCACGTGAAATCAACCCTGAGCTTTATGCCGAATATCTGCATCTCCAACTGTTCATAGATGACTACAATGAAAGAATAAGAAACCCAACTTACTCGCCTGTCTATACCCTGGAGCCGAGCAGAAAGAAGCCTCATACAGACAAGTACTACGTTGACGAAGAAATCGATCCAGAGGTAGTGAAAAAAATTAGGTTTGAAGAAATGTACAGTGCGATTATGCGGTTCCTACTGAAGCTTGACAGAAGAAGCGTGTTGGGAGAATTGAGGGTAAGATGGGAAAGAGAGCAGCAGGAGGAAAGTAGAAATTCAATGGGGTGGAAGAATTTAGCATGCAAGGTGTATGCGGAATTGTATAAAGAAAAGGTGGATGCTACTGCTAATGGTGGTCCTCATACGTGGGAGGTATTTAGAATGGTGGAGTGATGGAATTCATTTTTTGCTGCTGCATTAGTTTGACTCAGTGATAAAGAAACAGCATAGGCTAATATTAGGGCGAGATGTTCTGAATGCTGTGGTGACTTATAAATAAACATTGATCTTTTTGATAATGAATACTGGTTTCACTTTCAATGAATTTGGCTTATCAAATCTGAAATACGGGGCTTTTGAGACTTATAGTGATAATTGCCGTATTTTAAGACTTTTTTTAATAAATACTTAATACAGAGAGTAAACTACTAAATCTGTTTTCCTTTTATTTTTTTTTTCCTATTTTTTACTTTTATTATTCAAAGCCTTTTTACAAAATTCAGACTATTAAATTTTGGTAGAAATTAATATTTACCAATCATATTTATAAGTTAGCTTCTGTGCTAAGACCTGTATGCTAATTCAAGGCCCCACATCATGTATTTGGACCTTTGTAAGTGACCACTACGTGATTTGCGACATCTCAATATGTCTTGTTGCTAAAAATCTAGGTATACAAACAAGCTGTTTAGATAAATCGAGATTTATACGGTTTATATTTTTTGGCAAAAAAGCGCTTACTATCTGGGACCAGAGTCTTTGGTAAAAGGTGTTAGAGTTGTTATGTGATATCACAAATTTGGGATTTACAGAATAACAGAATGTTACCAAAGGTGCCCGAAGCCTATCAAAAAACCGCTAAAGGACGTCTAGCAAAAGTTGCTAGCTGCACACAGTATAGTTTACAAGCTTTGTATTTACTTACTATTTTTCTAGGTCATCTGTAATTCGATTAACTATCATAATTTTGTATCATATTCTGTATTAAACAATCTCTATAACTTACTTATAGTTTTCGCAAGTATAAAAAGAGCAGCACATAGGCTAAAATGCAAGCCAGATCTAGCATTTTGTAATGTCTATAATCAGACAATGCGTTTGACCTCCTATCAATCGTTTAATGAGGCAAGTGTCTGAAGAATATCTCAGCGCCAACACTTTCATACTCACCTGCTGGTTTCCCAATTAGGAAGTTTTAGGGACTAAACAAGTAATTTTGTGAAAAAGTCACGTGAAACGCTAGCCAACTGTCTTTACCAAAGTAACGAATTTTGATAAAATATGGTTGAATTGATTTGTGGTCAAAAGCATAACAAGCTGAATGATAGCAGTGCAGATAACGTTAAAGCCCTGATTATTATCAACAGTTTTTTGGTATGTATATAACATGACCGTTGGTATTGGCAATATGGTTTTGTCCCAACTTTGTTGTTAGGTCTTGTACAACTAACGTTTGGAAGAGCGTCCTGGTTTTAGATGCATCTCAGCAAAGCGCTCTCTGGCTGTTTGGCGTGTATAGGTTTACAAGCACTATGCTAAGTAGCTGTTAATATATTGAATCAGACTTCTTACGGCTGTCCTATCATGAAAAAATAAGAGGAAAAAATTTAAAATTTTGAATTCAAGTATTTTTGTTTTTCATAACAAGCCAGTAACCACTTTTAATAATTTTGGTAAAACTTATTGCAACTCAGTTTAAATTTTGGCCAATTATGAAGCAAAATATAAAAAGAGTCGTCAAATTATAGCGTTTTACATGGTGCTGAAAGAAGTATATGTGGTATACCAAAAATTATTAATTTATACAAGTCCGATATAGTGTAACGGCTAGCACGGTTCGCTTTCACCGAGCAGTTCGGGGTTCGATTCCCCGTATCGGAGGTTCTTTTTCCAACATCAAGCTCAATACATTTTTTTTTCAGTGGCCTTCTTGAGCTTGTGATTCGAGATATTATATTAATTTTGAAATTCGATGGCTAGAGGATTGTCCTTTGCCTCGAAAGAGTTAACCTTGTGAGTGTGTAAAAAGTTCTATCGGCGTGAGCATAAATTTTGGGACATTTACTCTGTGATTTTTTGAGGACAACTAGAATAGTACGCAGTATATCCACTTGATACTAAGTAGTATTTGTATCTGTTGTTGATATAATCTCATCGCAAATTTGACGTGATTACAGCGAAATCAGCGGCAAATTTAATAATTTCAATCACAAAGCAGAAAGGTCTCAGTGTGACTGATAACAAAGTACTGCACAATAGCTTTATTATTTCCATACCAACGTGAGTTTATAGGTTGGGTGCTAGGGCCGATATTTTTGGAGCCAAAATGTATGAGAACTTGGAACCTCTTTATTGGAAGCAGTGTCTGGATTCAGGTATTGTAGAAAAATTGGTGGAAATTGCCAGGAAGTAACGAAAGCATTGTCCCAGATGTTACATTTAACACTAACTTCTAGATTCCAGATCAAAAAAATGTCCTGAAACGAAGGTCTTGTCTTGCCGTAGAAATTAATTTTTGTCTCTTGGGAATATGTCTTAAGTCTTCAAGTGAATCTGTATAAAGTCTTGACAATAAAAAATACCGCGGTGCTCAATAAATTTATAAGATTCGGCGTGCACAGTGTGAAAAGCCTACAGTAAACTCGCCTACTAAATTTATATGGCCATACGGCGTACGCACAAGAGCGCCCCTTTTGGTCCCTACACCAATAACCTAACCCAATCTCTTTATCTTCGTTTAACCATCTTATTACATGTGAAAGGAAAGGTTCTACAGTATTAATCACACCTTTCATTTCATTTTATTTTAATTTATTCTGTTCTATGATCTCTTATCTTATTTTGTTTTGATTTAGCCTGTCCAGATAGACAGATGATGATAATTTACTGATGATTAAAAAGTTGATCCATATTGTGGTTTTGGTAATAGCTCTTACTACTGTGATAACGTTTGATTGCTTAGTCTTTCTCACACCTGGGTTCATCAAGAACGGTGTCAGGCAAGTGTACAGTTATGCAAAAAGAGAAACTGCAAATTCACGAAATATTTATGTGTCTTGGAAGAAGAGGTCCGTATACGGAGTTAGAGATCAAGTGGACCTCATTACGGCACATTGTAAAGAGAAGGCGAAACGCATGGGGGGAAAGGTTAACCGCTTTTGTTCTGTTGTGGGCGCGCCTCTGACGGGGTCGAGCAATCCGGTCATTGAAGTAACTCCAGAAATTAATGAAACGACTGGAGCTGATAAAGAGATAATTTCAACGGACACCGAGATTGGAGGAGGCAATTTGTCACCAGATACCAAAGAGCTGGTTGAAGAACAACCACAGAATGATGAAAATATACCCTTAACTAAAAATACAGATACCCATGACCAAAGTGATACATCTTCGACTCATAGTTACCCGTCGCTGCTTTCAGATCGGTCGCATAAAACTATCAAGGAGGAAGATTTGATGAATCGGTTGTCTCGGTCATTTTCTTCTGACGGATTTGTTCTGGGAACTTCCGGGCCAATTGTTGAACTCTCTACAGAAATGATTCTTAATGGTTTAAAATAATATATTGTTACGACTAATAATTTAATGAATATTTATTTATTAGATGGAATGAGCGGGTGATAACTACTGATATCGTGGGAGATTGTACACATGTGCTGTAATCTGAAATCGTTGTTCCTATCAATCCCTAAAGGATGTTTTAGGAAATGACAGGATAGAAATAATTGGCATTAATTGGCATATAATAATTAAATGATAGTCTAGTCGCTATTGGGACTTTTGTGATCACTTGTGCATCTCTATAAATATTTAATTCGATTGATGCTGTTTACAAGAATTCGTACTACTATAGTAGCAGTTGAAATGAACCTACTAGCATGAAGGTATTATACGCTCTAGTTCACGTTTTTAGTCTGAATTGCTTAACGGTTTTGTCAATGTACTGAAGCGCTTTGCAAGCTCATGAGAATATTCAGGTTATTTTGAATGAACAAAGCACACGTTGAGAAAAGCCATAGCGGTCCAACTGCAACTTAGATGCGTTTGCATCTCGGGTTTAGATGGGAGATATATATCGACATTTATTAATGTGTCTCTAATTTGAATGCATAGCTTGGCCATCTTCTGATTTCGTTATTTTAGATGACAGTTTGTAATTTCATGAGTTTTTTTTTAAGTATACCTGATTATGAGTGTGTAATGAGTTGGTACCTTTAAAAGCGGATGATTCTACGGTGCTGAGTATCACAACATATTAAATCAAAGCATTAATGTAATTATTTCACCAAGCAGATCTTTTCATTTCCTGCCATTGAGTACCATTTAATATAACATTCGCTAAAAACTATATAAGCAGCAAACCATCTTTCAAAATATAGCATCATCCAGCTTTTTCTGCAATATAAAGAATACCTATCCAACCAAGCTATAATAATACTCAAGATGCAATTCTCCCAAGCTTCCATCGTTCTTTTTGCTGCTGCTGTTCAAGCTGCCGTCATTTTTGACGACATTCCTGGACCTGTCCCTGTCACTGAAGATGCTCATAGCATTGTCCCTGTATCTGAACAACTTCTTTCTCAAATGGTTCCGGACGCTCCCACTTCCGTCTTTGCTACACTCCCTGCTCCTACTCATGCAAAAAACATCAATTCCAACGATAATGTTGACTCTAATGACAACACCGCTTCTAACGAAGACAATGAAGCTTTCAATGAGGACACTGAAGCTTCTAACGAGGACACCGTTGCTAATGATGAATCGTCTGACAACGAGCCTTCCGAAGCAGAAAACGAAGGTATGGCTGGAGTCCAAGAAGCGACCTTAAACGCCAAGGCCGCGGTAACCGTCTCAAGCAAAACCATCGTTTCCATTCCCTATACTTCCACCATCACCCACATCTTGACCTCCACCGCGGCCTCCCACTCCAGTCACCCCACCCCTTCCGAATCCAACGAAGACGAAGATTCCAGCCAAGATGATTCCGACTCCAGCGACGAGCCTGAATCTGAATGGGACCAGGGCTACGAAGAGGGCTACGCTGATGCCTCCTACGACGTCGCTTACAGCCAAGGATGGGACGACGGGTACGAGCAAGGATTGCTTGATGCCGGGGCTAACCCTGCCGATTACAGGTTGGCTAAAAGAGATGATGAGGTTGAGAACCTCGAGAAGAGAACGAATGACGGAGCTTCTAATAGAGCTATCAGTGGTGCTGTTGTCGGCGCCGTTGCTTTGGCTTACTTCCTTTAAAGTTCCTGTTCCAATTTAATATTTGTATCTACCCAGCTTGTAATCTTTGCCCACGTTTGTTCGCAAACTTTTATAGTACACTTCTTACTGTACTCACTCTGTTTAAAACTTCATTATATAACGAAATGGAATAGTTTATAATTTTTTACTATAATGTGGCAGTCATCTTTTTTTTAATTATTGATATTAAATTTTGACTTTCTTTCCGTTAATTCAGTAAAAACATTCAATTGCTGTTCGGAAATATCCTAAAGTTTGATATGACCATGAGACCGTGAAAAGTTTCCATGACCGATACTTAAGAATGATCTGGCAAATGGAACTCTAATGCAAATAAGAATGAGACTTTTTATTTACTTTACACAACACCAAATCTAAGACCTGTAGACTACTATGTCGTGTTTCTATAGATTGTGGTTTTTGCCCAGACGATTATTATGATATTGGAAGTGCTAGCGGCAGAGCCTACGGAAAACGCCGCCAACCGACGGTATTCCGGTGGAAACCCGACGGAAGGCTATACTTGACTCTTGCAAGGTCTGCTACTGCTCTTTTTATGATAAAGATTTCAATATAGCTAGAAGAGGTCTTCAAGTATAAATATCGGTCTGTATCTCATTGAAAGATACGTTTTTTATTCAGTCAATCAATCAATAAGACAGATACCCATCAACCAAAAGTTTGAATAATCTATAACCATGTCTGCAACTTGTACTGTTACCTCTACTTCAACTCCTACTATTAAAGCTACCAAGCTCGACAACTCTCCTTTCGGAGCTGTTATTTCCCTACCAGAGGGTATCACAGACCCTTCAAAACTTAGTGATGCTGATTTTGCCGAGTTGAAAAAGATGCTTTATGAAAATCTTGTTATTGTTATTCCTGGACAAGAAGACCTTCCAGCATCTTCTCAATACCTCCTCACAAAAAGGTTCGATCCTACTACTACCGAAGGTGCCTATGGCCATGCTAAGGAGTTCCGCCATGAGAAAAGTGTCTTGAAAAAAGACGGAAAGTCTGTCCCATCTCAACCCCAAGTACAAATCTTGGGACAAGGAACTTTTGAAAATCACTGTGGATTGGAGTCCGTCACACTCACCCATCCCACTCATGATACTTTCCACAAAGATGTTTTGTCTAAAGAAGAACAAGACGCTGGGTACACTAGGTTCTACAGATGGCACATTGATTCTGCTCTTTACGGTCTTTCTCCCCCAGTTTGCACCACACTTTTGGGAATTCACGTCCCTCCTTCTACCAAGACCCAAAAAATCCGTTACGAAGACACACAAGAAGAGATTGAAATTTCCCAAGCTGGTACCGCCTTCATGTCTGGAGCCATTGCATTTGATCTTCTTTCCGAAGAAGATAAAGAGCTTGCACTAGGAACTACTGTCGAATACGCCCCTCATCCCTACATTTTCATTTCTCCTGCCAAAGCCACCTCCGACGGGCTGACTATGGTCAGCGAGGGCAAAGAAACTCCCCTCGACCAACTTCCACCCTGGGAACAATCCAAGGTCAAAAAGCTACCAATGGTCTGGACCAACCCGCACACTGGCCGCCACCATTTGCAGGTCCACGGGTGCTGCGTGTACAAACTTCACCGTGCCGATGGAACCGTTCTGGAACTGGAAGATGCTAGGAAAGAAGCTCACAGACTGCTTCGCCCTGCCATTGCGCCTAAGAATATTTATGTGCATAACTGGAAAAAGGGTGATTTGGCAATCTTCTATAACCAGGGAGTCCTGCATAGTGTTACGGGTCAATTTGAAGAAGGGGAGAAGAGATTGATGCACCAGTGTAATATTGCTAGTGGTGTTGATCCTGTCACATTGAAGTAGAAAACTTCGGGAGGTTTGATTAGTTCTGTTTGTTAGTTTTGTATTGTTTGTAAGTTAATAGTGTTATTTGAATGTTAAAAGTTTTTTATTGTTATTATTGTCGAGATATCAGTTGTAGTTAATGAAGATCTCTTTCTTGGGGTGTCATTGTCAACCTATTGTGATGGACTAAATTCTACTGAATATCTAAGACCCTATCATATCAATCAAATCTATCAGTGACAATCTACAGATGCCAAAGTTGTGGACTCACAGCGAAAACCAGATACTGTAATACGAATCTTTCACATGCAAATTCAATTTACTGTAGCTAAAATACATCACCCTAACCCCATAGCTTAAATCGCCCAACAATTTGGCAGCTGCCCTGCTAAGTTCTGGCACAATCGACTTGAGTACAGTACAGTACGTGTGCGCCGTAAGGCTGAACCTTTTTTTATTTGTTTTTGGCCCAGTTGAATGCGCTTATCACACTCTTTGCACCCACAATTTGAATTTTCAAATCTTCGACATTTCACATCACAATCTTTCTTTTATACTTGTATCCACATTTAAATGCCATAATAGCACGGCGGTGTGTTCTTTCTATTATTTGTATCTTGATATTTTTTGCCAAATGTCACAGTATCCGATAAAATTACTAAACGACGACGGACCTGAAGCACCTTTTGACCCGCTCAAATATCCGGTCCGACTCTTGGGCGCACAGATCTTGGTCGCATCTGTGGTCGGAATTTCAGCCTTTTCAATGTTTATTGTGTTGCGAATTCATTGGACCCAGCGTGTAGAAGCAAGAGTTACCAGGCGAGGTAAGTACCTTTGTGTTTTTTAACCATATCAATGTATACAGCTATGCTAACGAATTTGAATTTGACAATCAGCGTCTCTGCCGGTATTACCGAAAACTTACTTTTCGTGGATTAAAACGCTGTACAATATCACTGATGACGAAGTGTTGACTCATGCAGGTCTCGACGCATACGTGTTCTTGACGTTTTTCAAGTCCGCTTTCAAATTGCTAGCGCTGTTGACTGTATTTGCAGCGCTTATCATCAGTCCGATTAGATGGTACTACACGGGGAAGTATGATCAGGGTGACGGTGACGATGACTCTGCTATGGATTTGATTGGGGCAATCATAAGTATAGCTAAGAAAAAGAAAAAGTCAGACGGTGACTGGGAGAGCTATTTGTTTGTTTACGTTGTGTTTACGTACATGTTTACTCTACTCACAGGATGGTTCTTGATGCGAGAAACGAAAAAGGTACTCAAAGTTCGACAAGATTACTTAGGCAAACAGAATTCTATTACTGATAGAACCATTCAACTGTCGGGTATCCCGGACGAACTAAAAGGTGAGGCTGAGTTGAAGGAGTATATTGAAGGTCTGGGAATTGGAAAGGTAACGACTATACAGTTCTGCAGAGACTGGCAAGAGTTAGATTGGCTAATGGAAAAACGACAAAATATCTTGGACAAGCTGGAGTCGGCATGGGCAAAATACCTGGGTAAAGGATTTCAGTTTACCCCGGAAATCAAAAGCGTCGAACAGCTAAAAGGGCTTGGACCTCGACCCACAATGCAATTGAAGTGGTTTGGAGAAAAAATCGACGCAATCGATTACTACACAAACGAGCTGGAAATTCTGGACACACAGATTCTGCTGGTCAGAGAGTTTTATTTTGATCCAACTGACACTGCATTCGTGACAATGGATTCGGTCGCAAGCGCTCAGATGTCTGCACAAGCTGTACTGGATCCTAGACCTCAGAGGTTGATTGCCACAACTGCGCCGGCAGCTCACGATGTCATTTGGCCGAATACTTATATGCAGCGCTCAGAGTCCATGGTCAGAAATTATATGATAACAATTATAATTTCTATCCTGACGGTGTTGTTTATTATTCCTGTGTCATATATTGCGTCCATTCTGAACCCTGCGACGTTCCAAAAGTTTTTCCCCAAACTGGCAGACTGGATTGAATGGGACGGAGTCAGTGGAACTTTCATCACCGGTATCTTACCAACTTTAGTTTTTACCTTACTCAATTTCTTGTTCCCGTATATCTATTTATACCTGTCGAATAAGCAAGGGATGGTGTCATCTGGCGACGTGGAGCTATCGTTGGTTAGCAAAAACTTTTTCTACGTTTTCTTCAATATGTTTATGGTGTTTACCATTGCCGGAACCGTCAGTGATTACCTTGCGTTGCTCAAAGATACGACAAAACTTGCTGTGAATCTGGCCAAGTCTTTGACTAGATTTTCTTTGTTTTACACAGACTTAATTATTTTGCAAGGAATTGGTATGTTCCCGTTGAGACTTTTGCAAATTGGATTGTTTTTCTCTCGGTTTTCTTTGTATACGAAAAGAATCTCTACACCGAGAGAGGATAGAAATAGGACGAAACCTGGAACCTTCAACTACGGACTGAACTTACCCCAGCCTATACTGATACTAATTATAACCATACTTTATTCCGTTTTGTCTTCAAAGATTCTGTTTTTCGGAGCAATCTACTTTGCAATTGGATATATGACCTACAAGTTCCAGTTGCTCTACTCCGTGGTCCACCCACAGCACTCAACCGGACGTGCCTGGGTAATAATCATTCGCCGAGTTCTCGTCGGCGTGATACTTTTCCACGTGACAATGACCGGGATCCTCGCCCTTCACCAAGCCTTTGTTCTAGCCACGCTCCTTGCGCCGCTACCCATCCTGACCGTTTTCTTCTGGTACAATTTTGAAGACGACTATGCGCCGCTTAGCCAGTTCATTGCGCTCACGGCGATTGAAAATAGAGACTTGGAAACTGGACAGGAAACGTTGGATGAGGAAAGGGAAAAGGGAACGGTGTATAGAAACCCGAACATTGAGAGGAAGTTGCTGGGTCCGTGGATTGGGACAGAAAATGGGAAATGGATTGTGGTGGGTGAGGATCTTGAAAGGGTTGATGTGGTTTTGGAGGAGTGGGAATAATGGTATTATTAATTTTTACTTTTGAGAATTGGGGTTTAAAATGCATTTGTGATTTATTTTGGGTATCGTTTATTTTTAGTTTTTTTTGCTGTCTATATACATTTGTTGTTATTTTCATGGAAAAGTTTGGAGGTCAGTTGAAGTTAACTTCCTGATCATGAGGTGGAGTATGTGCATCTATAACCTTGATTCATGAACTTTAGTTTATATTAATTTTTTCTAACAACAATGCGTTATTCTAATATAAATGTATCGGTATATCATTGAATACAAGTTTATACATTTATTCATATACACAATAAAATAATACTATAACAAAATCGATTTCTTAAACGTAACAAATACAATACACACAACAGATCAACACCAAAATTTATAAGTCCTATAAAAAAAGTTTTTAGATGCAATGTAAGCCTTCTCCTCAGCAATTTCTCTCTTCAACTCCTCGTAGTCAATTTCCCGTCGACCCGTGTCCAAATCCATTTCGCTCAACCTCACAAACTTCGTTTTATACACAACCTTGTACACCACGTAAAACACAATCACAATCGGCGCCGCCAAGTAGCTCTGGAAAAAGTTTTTGGCATTAGCACTGCTCGCACCTAGCGGGAACAGCCCGACCCAGAACTGCGCCACCAGTACCAGCCCATTAAAAACCAGCCCAAAGTAGCTTCCAATAACACCCACTTGCGAAGCAAACGCCAGCTCGTCAGTCCCACGACCCTGCTTCCTCAGAGCAGCACGGAACCGGACATGGCAGAGGCAGATGGACCCCCAGGTGAAGATGGAAGATAACCCGGTCAGAGCAAGGAGCCAGGCGAACACTTCGTTCTGTGCGTCGGACGCGGTTACGTACCCGAGAAGCCCGAAAATGGATGAGAGTAGGATTCCGAAAAGTGGTCTGCCCTTGCGGTCAATGTACGAGAGGAATATGGGCGCATGGCCTTGTGCGGAAAGTGCCGCAATGGTACGCGAACAGCCGTAAACGGCTGAGTTGCCCACAGAGAGAACAGCAATTAGGACAACGGCGTTGATGATGGAGGGAAGAACGTTGATACCTGCGTTCCGGATGGCAATGACAAAAGGGGAGGCAGCAACGTCAACTGAAGAAGAGCCGAGTAGATTGGGGTCGTCGTAGGGGACCAGGAGACCAACCATGGTAAGAGAGATTAAATAAAAGAGAGTGATTCTCCAAAATACTTGTTTGCAGGCACTAGGAAGGGTTTTACGAGGATTGGCTGTTTCAGCGGCTGCTAATCCGACTAGTTCAGTACCAGTGAAGGAAAACGCACCAGTAACGAAGACAGAACAAAGACCTTTAAACCCATGATTGAACGCACCCGGTTGTTGCCAATACAAACCTCCAATGTAGCCACCCCTCGGACCGCCTCCACAATTAATAACAATTCCCAAAATAATGAACCCCACAACGGCAATGACCTTAATCAACGAGAACAAAAATTCAGCCTCACCATAACCTTTCACGCCAAAGAGGTTAATAGCAACAATCACCACGTAGAATATGGTCACCCAGATAGCTGAGTTCAGATCAGTCCAGTACTGCATTGTTATCGCCGCCGCGACAAGTTCCAATGGAAAAACAACGAGCCACATGAGCGCATAATTCCAACCCATCGCAAACCCCCACGCCGGGTCAACGAATCTCGTCGAGAACGTTGCGAACGCGCCGGAGACCGGGAACCTCACAGTTAGCTCACCGAGCGCCTGTATGGTACAGTACAGCATAATTCCAATAAGACTGAAAGCGATGAGCAGCGATGCAGGGCCGCCGTTACTAAGGGCTTTACCTGATCCGACAAACAGGCCGGTACCAATGGACCCGCCGATTGCAATCATCTGGAGATGCCGGCCTTTGAGACTCCGTGCCAGAGGAGAGTTGGCAGTTGCAAGGGCGGCTTTTTCCAGTGGGGTCAGGTTTTGTCCGTCGTAGGCGGAGAGATCGGCGGGCTTGAAGGAGTCTTTGAACCGCTGGAAGTGGGATTTGGTGGTGGGATCGCTCTCGGTGGTGTAGACTAATTCGGGGTACCCGGATTCGAGCTTCCGATCGTCGTAGGAGCTTTCGGGTTTGAAATCTGCCATTTTGGTAGGTCTGTTTGTGTTTATGGAGTTGGTTGGTTTAGTGGATTGTGAAGAGGTTGGTAGATATATACCAAAATGCAAACTTCAACAGTGATATAGCTGGAAAAAAAATGAAAAATGAAAAATTCCCAAAAATTAGGAAATTTATATAGATTGATATAATAAGGTAAATTTTTTCATTTTTTCTATTTTTTCACTTTGCGTTTCACTCTAACGAATGACTATTATTTCATTAAAAGGGAGGAGGGAGGGGAGACAGACGACACAGAGAGACATCTGGGCACTGCAAGTATTTGTTTCTTGTCTTGTCTTGTCATGTCAAAATAAAATAAAAATCAAAGAGTGTACGGAAGTGGCGACCGACACTTCATGGGCTCAAATATGAAAAGTCGACCACCAAAAGGCCCAAAGCAGTAATAATATTCCGCTAGCTCTCGCCGTTAGAGGAAGAAACACAGCTTAAGTTTTTAGATTTTTGCGTAGTGGTGTACCTTAGGTCCCTCCCCCCGCAAAAACTTTATTTTGCAGCTTAATTCTTTTTTTCGAAAAAAAGTGTTTGAAGCTTATTTTTTTTGTTTCTTTGACAGGTTACTTAGGTTATTTACTATGGATATGTGGATGAAGATAGATTTTAGGTTGGTTTACTTTGATCTGGAAAAATGAAATGCGGAGAAGTATTCGCCCATAAAAGCTAGAATGACGACGATGGAGGGATAATATGAAATTTCTAACACGGTAATGTGTGAGGACTTACTACTGTAGTAGTGATAGTTAAGGTACAGTAGTGTGCTTGGGGTTTTTACTTGACTTTTTGTATTTCGAATAGTTTATTGTTATACAGCCAAATCAGAGATTTTTTCATGATTTCATGTATTGAGAATCTAGGCTATCCTTCGTTATTAATTTGAGAAGAGTGTATGAAATTACTGTATTGTATTATACATTTTCAAGCTCAGACTTTGGAGTTCGTGAAATAGGATCAAAATTAATAAAGTAAAATTTTCAAAAATCTTTGAACTGAATACACCTGGCCTAAAGCTATTTTTACATTCGTCTCCAAACTCAAATTTTGCGGAGGGGACTATATACAGTGCTCCAGATAGTTCTCAAAAAAGATTTTGTGCTCTAGCAAGAGTTGATGGAACATCCATTAATCTTTTATAAAAGATTTGATTTGACAAAATAATCTTAGCAAGCACGCTAGCATCTACAACTAGTTAATCAACTGTTGCTGACTAGTTTAGTGTAATCCAGATCTAAATCTAACAAGTTTTTATATAGAAAACGCTATATTCATGCTTCTTACAAGATGTCTTTTCAATCTTGATTTCAAGTTTATTGGATTCAACTATTTTGTTGTTGATAACTCTGTCTCGGAGAACTGAAAAATGAGGAGTTTTTTCAATCAAGAAACCTAAAGGTGTCAAGCAATTTACCGTAAAAGATCTGCCACAAGGGTCCAGGTGATAAGTTATGGCACGCCAATATTGTTAAGCAATGTCATACATACTCAATCTAGTTAAATCCACTCCAATCGTATAACCAACCCTCACCCTGTTATCTTACCAACCCTTCCAGATTTCCAACTATTCTCTATTTGCTTAGCAAAAACAATCAGAAGTTGCACCCGTTGAAGTTTGCTTCATCGTACTATCGCTGTTTCATTATACTCTGGTATTCTGGGCAGCTGGAACGTGGTGGTGGTATTGGAGGGTTGGTCTGATAATGCGAGATATTGGTGATTACGATGTTACTTACCGGTTAACAGTTGCTTGATAGATAAAATTTGATAAAGTATAGAGTACTGATAATGAATGCTGATAATGGATGGATAAATGAATTTTGTTGATTGTAGATAATGATAGCTGATCAAGTCTTATGTACTAGTACTGTACGTAATTACTAGTTCCCAAGTATATGTTCACCAAAGCTGCACGTACACGTTTTCGAGTTAGTGTTATTGTTGTGCTATCACATTACTGAAAAACGGCGCTGATATGGCGGGAATATACTTGGTTTGATAGATATGTGTGTACACTTGAACGATATTAGACTTGAAACAATATACAAAAATATTTACCGGTCATGATATAAGAATGAATGGTGTATATCGAAAAAACTACTTTATCATCTTATCTTTGGCTTTTGTTGATTTTCAATATTTTGTAACACTGTTAAGAGATTCATATAGTTTGAAATTCCTTACATGATCCCTTAAAACCTTTTATTTCTCTATATACTGCACAATGTTTGATCAAACCATTGGCATCAAGGACTCTGGTAACCAACATTGTTACGAATCTTACATGGGTTGATTTAGGAGGAACTCGCCTTCATAATGTAGTTTGTAGTTGCCAAGATATTAATAGACTATTTTCCGTATAGCAATGGGACAGGCATGCTTCTAATTGTCAAGTTATTTTCATTCTGAATTATTCATAATCAAATAACTTAATTAACACTTGCTCAGAATCTTCCGTTGGGGATTGTTTTCGTTTCATTCATGAAATGATTGTGATTGAACATAACCAAGGAAACCATGACCAGATCTGATACCATAACATATATCAAAGTGTTTCCAAAAGTCAAAAAATTTGAACAAAGTTAGCTGGGTTTTCCATTATTTTTAAATTTTTGAATTGGCACAATATCTCTAATTTCTTCCACAATTTCGATCTACTAGTAGTTTGTTTCTAATACAAATTGGTATAGACTTCCACCGAATCCATATACCCAAATCCAAGCCACAAAACCTTTGCTAAACAAGACTTAGGAAACCTATGGAACAAAAGAGAAAAAACAGCTGATTAACGGAAGAGAGAAAATGTCATGAAACAAAGCGAAAGGAAATAACATGAAAAGAATGAATGTGATGTCGTTTTTGTTACTGTTTGCCCAGTTGTTGATCGTTTTATATTACTTTAATGCACCGGAACCCATTACGACGTCGTAGACTAGACAGTTCCGGGATGACTCTAGGATGATTGTAGTTGCAAAATGTCGTTATGAATAGGGTATGCCAATATTTTTTTGTTTTCTATTGACAGGGTTGGTGCTGGTGTGTATGGTTATACTTATCACATATTCCGCAAAATATTGTAATACATTTTTTAGATAATGAAGCTTTTGTGGAGTGTACCGACACAGATTTATCCAACAATAATCTAAACTGGTACAGGAATTGAATCGATATACACCTACATGATATTGTTTGGAATTAAAAGATTATTGTTTTTTATTTGCATATCCAGATCCTAATTTATAACAATAAAAGCAAACCCGATTGGTAACTTTTTTACACTTGACTCATGCTATACCGGAACACGTAAAAAATTCTAGATATATCTATGGCTACTTGGATTGAACTATTCTACCATTTGTTGCATTACAGTCGACAATCGCTACCGCTTCACAAATTCATCCATTTTCTATAACCATTCTGCCAACTCCGACTTCTTCAAAACCCCATTGCATAGCACATATCCAACTGTCCCGTTCCAACTCTTCCAAGAAAAAAACAAAAACAAAAGCCCTGTACCATCTTAATGCACACCCGGTCCGGCCACTTTGCAAACCAAAGTATATACACCCGACCCCCAGGCATAAAACAAACGTTAAAAGCTAAAAAGCCTTTCCGCCGCAGTACGGTATCCGACCGCTCCCCAAAATGAAAAAAAACCGTTTATTATTCGTCATGTAACTATCCTTGTGGTATACGGTATGTAATATAAAAAATAAAATTGAATTCTAAAACGGTGAATGTGTTGTAGGAGACGAAGGGTACTGATTAGTTTTGTTGGCTGATTTGGAAGCATAGAATGGAGGTGGAAAAGAGGAGCATCGGGGCCCAGAGAGTCGAGTAAATTCTGAGCTAGAAAGAGGGAAACGATAGTATTATGGAGAATGTTATTTTGTGCGGTTT
Source organism: Geotrichum australiense (assembly GCA_030563945.1). Classification (NCBI taxonomy): domain Eukaryota; kingdom Fungi; phylum Ascomycota; class Dipodascomycetes; order Dipodascales; family Dipodascaceae; genus Geotrichum; species Geotrichum australiense. The sequence continues at coordinate 36,037 of JAJMKR010000134.1, read as the reverse complement.
ATGCTTTTTCAATTCGTGAAGGGTTGTTGGAGTTTCTTGGTATCGGTTCATGGAGGTAACTTCCCTCAGCTTTTTAGCATAGCTCTATCGACATGATATAGTGCTTGCTATCAAATACACACTCTCAGCCACGGTAATGCAATCTTCCCAGCTTCTCCAGTTACTGTACGCATATTTGAATTAAGCACTAACAATACTCTCTGTTGTGTAACGTAATGTAACCGAAAATCTTTTAAAAAATGATCCGGCTCGGACGTACAGTTTAGTATGCACATACTCAGACACGCGAATCACGTATTTTCATGCACCGGGACCTTTTAACAAAGAGGTAACTCGTGGGGAAAAAATAAAAAGTTTCAGGCATTGTCAATCGTAGCCAGTCGCTGTCACATTGCATCTCTAGTCGCTTTCACATCATAAGATTCAAACAGGCCTTTTCTTGATTTCATTGCGCTGCATTGCAAATTTACGTACTTTACTGTGTACGCACAAACGCAACGTTCGTTTGTCTAACATTTGTATACCACGACAATAAGCAAGCTGAAATAGAATAGATCATGATTTCATACCAAAGCGTGTCATTGAACAACCCAGGCCAAGACCCAATTATCATAGTCGGTGGTGATTTGTCAATGATGTCATACAAATTTTCGCATTCACGGTACTGCTTAGTTATAACATAATGTGTATACATACCCGCAGCGCAGGATTACGAGATGATCCGAGAACGTTTCGGACCTGAAGGGTGTTTGGCTTGGGCATGAAAAGTTGATAGTCTGGATAAAATTGTTGTATTTTAATATCATGGCATAAACTTATTGTTTTGTAAGTGATACGATGCAGAGTATCGTAGAGCAGAGAGAGTCTAGAGATGAATGATGTTTGTTATTTTGTATGGTGCACTGTACTTTAAGAACTACTGAACTAGTGCCTGGCAGAAACTTGCCAGTGTGATTGTACCAACGCGGCGTGAGTCTTTTAAGTTTTGACGTCAGCCGCGAGTTTTTTTTTTTTTTTTTTTTTTTTTGGGATATTAGTCAGACTGTCAAATAATTTGGGCCTTGTCTTGGAGTTAGAGGAGGACTTTATTGAACGTGGTTGCGCTAGTTCATCCCCATGATCTTGTATAACTTGCGGTATATATAAAAATATATATACCGGTACCTGTGCGAGGAAAGATAGGAACTGGACGTATTGTATGGGAAGTGGATTCTTTTTTTTAGTTTTTAGTTTGAAATTGGTGATATTGATAATTACTATGGTACTGGTAAGGTATGTTGGAATAAGAGTGTAAATTGTGCTGATTGGAGGGGATTGAATACTTAAAGTACGAATGGAGGTCAAGTGGTTCTTGAGTGAGTTTTTTACGTTGACAGTTCTTTATTTCTTATCCTCTCCGGATCGATAATCCTCGAGGAATAAGCAATGCCAATAATCAGACATTTTTTCTCATTTATTTAATTCATATCCACAACGCACAATGTTTTATTGCTACACTTTGGGGAAACGTCCCAAGAATTAAACGTCAAAAAAAAAGTCAATTGAATTGAATTGATTGCTTCGATGACGTTTTAGGTCCGTGTGTAATTGTGCATATTCTATGCGCACTCACTTTAAATAAAAAAAAAATAAAAATAAAAATAAAAATAAAAAACCAAAAAATTAAAAATAAAATTCCATCTCATTCTGGATTAAATTTAAATTTACCTAGATCATCCATAATTGATACAGTATATTATCGGATCATATCATATTATTATCATGGATAGTTGAACGAATTTTGGGTTTCGTTGAAATTGCGTTTATTTGGCAAAGCGCATTAATCTTGGCTATTCTATGTTAGTTTTCGAGTAAGATAAATAAATGAATAAATCCGCCATTTCATTTTTATTTTTATTTTTCATTTTCAATTCTGTTTATTGTTATACTTTTCAATCAACTTATATATACTCAACAAGCATTCGATTCGCAAAAGCAATCAACACTTTATCAACTACTAATCCAATCCAATCCAACACACCATCAACACAAAAGTACAAAAATGTCAACAGTACACCGTCCACTCCCCATAACCAGCACCTTCCACCCACGCACGCCGCTCCCCACCTCCCTACACGAGACCATATCGCTTCTCCAAAACCTCGAAAACTACGGGTGTTCTAGCGACGACGAGCTGGGCTCTCTAATCGCCTGGTACATCCAATCCGAGTACGGCAACGCGCACATGTCGTGCCAGACCGCGGCCGAGATCACAGCAGAGATGGAGCGCGAGCTGTGTATAAGCGTGCCGAAAAACGCGTTTGAGTACTGGAAGGAGTGTATAGGCGTGAGGCCCGGCGAGGCGAGAAGATTGTTTGAAGAAGGCGTGAAGAAGGTGTTTTGGGAAAATGCGGATGGTGGGGCTTTTTCGTTTTGAGATTTTCGATTTTGGGAGAGGGAAAAAAATGGAGAGGGCTGAATATCTGAGAGAATAGAACTCTGGGTCGTGAGCGATATTTGTCTTTGTTATTGGATCTCATTGAGTTGAATCAGATTTCAGGGTTTTACAATTCTCGTCTTTTGAATTGACTTGAAGCAAGCAACCTCCTCTAGGTTTTCATTATGGAAGAATCTTTTTTTTACAACAGTCGGCTTAATCACTACTACTACTACTATTTTTATTACTATCATGCATTTACGTTCAAATTTTACAACTTTCAAGTCCAAACAGTCGTGGATAATTTATTGTTATTTATTCTATATTTATAATGGCTATTCAAATACCCAACAGTCACTTCATTCCATTCTATATATATAAGTCATATACATAATCATATTCATATTTATACCAGTCCATAACCATATCTGTCACAAATCAATCTGAATTTCATGTTCTATTTTTACTAAACAAACTGCAAACTTTACAACGACGATATATATATACCGGTACATATATACTCGATCATTATTGCTCGAGAACGTACTGTAAATAGATTTAAGGTCTCGGTAGTTTATCTAATGGCTGGATGGTGCTGGCAACCTTTTCTATTTATACATTATTATACCGGTGTATCTCTTTGAACTTTATTGCCATTCCTCGGTGCCTTTTAGCTTGTGAAAAAAAACGTTGAGACAAGTTGGACCAAGTCAGCCATGTGCACTAGAATCGAAAATCTTAATTCACTGACTAGTTTAGCCTTAGAAAGAATACTGGATAGAACATAACACAAAAACCATGCTACATTGATTAACTAAACTTGAGCCACTCCACTCTCCACATTGATTTTTTTGAATTTAGTCCAGTCCACAAAACAACCAACTCCCCCAGACATATCTGTACACCCACTCCTCCCCCACAAAAGACAAAAACAAAAAAACAATGGCCAGACTACATTTTTTCATCTACGACCGATCCGCCAATCTAACCACCGCGTTCAAAAACCTCCTCACCACACACCCACTCCCCTCTACCTCCCCCGTCCAAATCACCGTCCTCCCACCTGCTACCGCAACCACCACCCTCCGCAGCACCATCAAAACCCACCGCATCACAACGCTCATTTCGCCCGCCAACTCGCGCGGCGTCATGGAAGGCAGCTTCGACCTGGTCATTTCGCAGTTCTACCTCGACTACGCCGACCTCCACGGCAAGCCTGCGCGTTTGGTAACGCTCGCCGTGCAGCAGACTCTGGCGCGCGAAAAAATGGGGTACCTCCCGCCCGGGTCTGCGTTGTTTGTGAACGGGATGGATATTGTGAGAAGAGTGCAGCAGAAGGCGGAAACGGGCAGCGGTGGTAACGGGCAAAGTCGACCGCAGCTACCGAAGTATAGGGAGAACGACCAGCCGGCGCCGCCGGACTTGGTGCTTGTGCCGGCAATGGCGAAGCCGTCGCGGATTGAGGTCGCGAAGGAAACACCGCTGTATAAGAGCGTTTTGTTTAATTGCGTTTGGAATATGTGTGGTGAATTGGCTGGGCAGTTGAACGAAGAAGAAGAGGGTGATGGAGGCGCGGGACGGGAGGTGAGGGTGCTGATTACAGGGCTGGGAACGGGAGTGGGTGCCGTGCCGCATGGTGTCGCGGCGGAACATATGTTTGCGGCTATGAGCTTGTTTGGAACTTGCTTGGGGTTGAGGGAGCAGGGAAAGGAAGTTGATATTGATAAGGAGATTAGGAGTAAGTTTTTGAGCTGGTGAGGTTTAGTAGGTGTAATGTTTTGTTTATGATTGTAATGTGTGTTTGTTACTCGTGAATGGTTAATTTTATTGTCAATTTAGTATAATCTTGAAAAGAGTAGTTACAATTGATATATCAACTATTCATCTATATTTACATGGAACTATTAACCTACCTAATAGTCCACTATACTTCCATCATATCTTTTGTACAAAAAGACCGAGAATATCTTACTCCACAATTTAACAAATAGCAAATTCATGTCACCCCGCTCAAAAACAAGCACCACTGATATAGATCGACACATTAAAGAAACATGGAACCAAAGATCACGATGATCAACAAGTAACAATATTCATTCTTCCAATGCTTATAGTCATCGAAAGATAAATAGTCAATAATACTTAAGCAGCTTTATAACCACTATATTCTAGGCTCTATGTTGTATGCCTTAGTTTAAAGCTTGATATCGGGAGATTGCCAAACTCCCCGATGCATTGCAGATGGGCTGGGCCTTCAACAAGCAAAAACTGTTTATGTAATCGTATAGGAACGTGCAGTCTTGCTGTTGTATTGTTGTCTCTACATTTACTCAATACACTTTTACCAAGTAAATCAGTATAAATAGTTCATCATTAGCGCATAATACTGATATCGTTTCAAATTTATCTGGGTATTTTACAATACAGAGAATTGAATTTTAGAAGCGAGAAACAAAATGTTTTGCCGTTAGAAAATAAACAAAAAAAAAACGGCTTGGAATAATTCAAGGCAGGGTAAAGCCTTATCATGTGACTATTAATGACGTAATAAGACAGAGCTACCAACCTATTATTATTTTTTTCTATTTTGGTGACATTTTATTTATCTCTGCAATTATTTGGCAAATTTTTGCGACTTCTCTTTATTTTCAATATTTTGCTATATTTGTCGTTTAACTTTTTGTTTGGTAATTCTACGTATATACTATATTTGGACCAATTTTGGTAGTATATTTGAATAACAATTATCTGGACACTGTTGACTATGATTTTAAAAGCAACGGTTTGTTGTGCTTTATCACTGGCCTGTATCTACTCTTGAAGAAGTGAACAAACAGGTGGGTGCAATACCGATCTGATTATGTTTAGGGTGGTAAAAATGTAGGGTGGATTTCTAAGATTTTAGTTCGCACATGATTTTGCGCGGCTTTGTATGTGAGGACTTACTGAATTGTTGTTATTTTCGAATTTTTGTTTATTTTTTGTTAAGGTCAACGCTTGTTTTTTAAAATTAGGATAATAAACACAAACAGAAATAGTACCAGCATTTTTTTTTTTTTTTTTTTTTTTTTTTTTTTTTTTTTTTAAATTTTTTTCCAGCCAAAAAGATTAAAAGAATAAGAATCATATACACACCTACACATACACTCACTCACATTAACATAGATAGAGGATTAATCTTATTCCTATTCCAACAACAAAAAATAAATAATGACCGATTTCATCAGAACTCAAATTTTCGGTACGTGTTTCGAAATAACAAGCCGTTACGTCGAACTAAACCCAGTCGGCATGGGCGCCTTCGGCCTGGTTTGTTCCGCCAAAGACCAGCTAACCGGCCAGAATGTGGCAATCAAAAAAATCATGAAGCCGTTCGGAACCCCGGTGCTGTCGAAGCGAACGTACCGCGAACTCAAGCTCTTGAAACAGCTCCGCCACGAAAACCTCATCAGCCTAAGCGACATCTTCATCTCGCCCTTGGAAGACATTTACTTCGTCACAGAACTCCTCGGCACAGACCTCCACCGCCTGCTCACCTCAAGGCCCCTAGAAAAACAGTTCATCCAGTACTTTCTTTACCAAATCCTGCGCGGCCTCAAGTACGTCCACTCAGCAGGCGTCGTCCACCGCGACCTCAAACCAAGCAACATCCTCATCAACGAAAATTGCGATTTGAAAATCTGCGACTTTGGGCTCGCCAGAATCCAGGAATCGCAAATGACAGGATACGTGTCTACACGCTACTACCGCGCGCCGGAAATCATGCTCACCTGGCAAAAGTACGACGTCGAAGTCGACATCTGGAGCGCAGGCTGTATCTTTGCCGAAATGCTGGAGGGCAAACCTCTTTTCCCCGGGAAAGACCATGTCCACCAATTCTCCATCATCACAGAACTACTTGGTTCGCCTCCTGACGATGTCATTGACACAATCGGGTCAGAGAACACGCTACGTTTTGTCAAGTCGCTCCCGCACAGAGACCCTGTTCCCTTTTCGTCAAAGTTCAGCACCACTGATCCTGAGGCCATTGATTTACTAGAGAAAATGCTAATGTTTGATCCACGGAAGAGAATTAAGGCGGCGGAGGCACTCGCCCATCCGTACTTGGCACCGTACCACGACCCGACCGACGAGCCGGTGGCTAAGGAGAAGTTTGACTGGAGTTTTAACGATGTTGATTTACCTGTGGATACGTGGAAGGTTATGATGTACACGGAGATTTTGGATTTTCACAATATTGATTCGAATCATATTCCTGGTTTGGAAGAACAGGGTAATGGAATTACTGGTAATGCTATAGGAGTTTGAGAGTGTTGTATACGTATATGTAATATATAAAGCCTAGTAATGAATATACATATGAATCTTTCGTTTCATCTAGTTTCCAAGTATGTGTGGATTTGTCTGTTTGTTTGTTTATACCACTGGTTTTTGGCTAAGGGATGGGTGAACTCAATGGATATACAAACAACCAAACAACCCTATTATATACCTGTACGTACAGATTTCTTAATCCATTCAAGTAAACAGTCTGATCAGCGTAAGTTTAGATCTAAGGTGGATAGTCAAAAAACTTACGATATATGGTATCTTTTTTCAAATATCGATATATTAACAAGAGTTCACAATCTAACCAACGCGCCGTTTTTATTTATTTATTTCGTTCTTTGTCTACTTTTGTTTGTTTGTTTCTCTGTGTACGAATACGGTGGTATATATTATACGGGTGGAAAAAGGTGAATTTGGGATTTGCGAAATAGACTTTTGGACTTTTGACGGAGCGGCGGTAAATGTTGGGCTGGGCTGGAAACTTTAGGCTAATGTAGATTTTGTAGAACAACTCGGTTGTGGAAGTGAAAGAGTTTGGTGCGGAAAATTGGTATGCACAGAGACCTTGTTTGGAAAATTGCAGTTAAGTTATTTCAACGAGCACCGGAAAGTTTATGGACCGTCTGTTGTTGATACTCATTGAACATTTGCTGGATATTTTTGCTATGTATTACAGTAATATGTAGTGCTTGTGATGTTACGTACGTAGTTTTGGCTGTGTTAGTTTTGAGATGATTGGTTCTTACCTTTGCGAAAAAGTCAGGTAGTTTATACAACAGTAACGCTCAAGATAGTGGCACTTTATACAACAGTAACGCTCAAGATAGTGGCACTTTTTGCAACGCGAGTTGTTCAATTGGATTTGCTATGCTGCTATTGAATATCTTCTTTATTGCTAGTAAAACCACCTGTGTTGTTGACTAGTTGAAACTTTTTACAAGTTAATTAACTTGGAACAATAAACTGTTTATAGATGAATGAACAACTGGCGGAAAAGTAAATGAAAAGGTATACATGTGAAATAAATAAAAATGTTTTTGTTAAGTTCATTTTTTGACGAAAATGATACGAGATGAGAATAAAAAAGTGGATAAGGAATCTTTTGTTTTGTTACTAGATACAGACGAAAATTATTGGCCAAAGAATAGTAGTTTGTACAGTCTGTATTATACAAATAATATTGCCTATCACCAAGATCTACTTTTTTTTAACAAGCAGGTTTTTAAAAACTTAATATATTCCTAGTAAAGATATATATAGCACTGATTTTCTGCTATCCGATTGTATAAGTAGAAGCAGATATACCTGTGGCACAAACGCTCTTTGAAGAATACTGTAATATTTTAAATCAACCTCTTTAAATGAACTTGTCTATATGTACTGTACAATACAGTAAATAACTTGCCAAAATTTAAACCAAAAAACAGCTTCCAATTTTTTTGAACAGGTTTATTTGTTTATCTTGATAAATTTTCTTCTAGCCTGCTATCATCACTCAAACCAATTTTTGATCAACCCCCAGTTTTTATGTAATAAAACTTTTAGTTAATTTGGAGCGGTAAGATTCAACAGTTGGTCCGTTGGAAAAGTAAAGTTACACAGGGCTAGTTAAACTAGGCCCGTCACGATAACGGAATAAAGAAAACTGGCTTTTTTTAAAAGTAGACTGGTTTGACCATTACTGATAAAGTTGTTGGTAGTCTTATGCTTCCAAATACAAAATGTTACTTGTACGCTGTTAGTCTATCTAATCAAATTGTAATTGCAACATACAGTAAACCCCCAACCAACCAGGTAAGAAAAAAGTTCTACATGTAATATAGACAAAACCCCTACTCAACTTGGCAGACAGTTTATTCAAGCCGTTAAACACTTTACACCATACTTAACTATCTGTTTTATTGCTCAATTACTTCACGGAACCAATAGGATTCAGATCATTGTAGGAGTGGCTGCGATAAGCCAAAAACTAGAAAATTGTTGGGTTGCATTAAATGTAATGTTAAAAAAATAGAAAGCAATATTTGAATGTTTTTATCTGCTATAACACTGTGAAAGCTTTTCTTACCGTAGTTATTTTCTGAATGATTGTAGTAGCAATTGGTAATGTATCGATAAATGGGTTTGACAAAGATCCGTTATTACTGCAAAAATGAATGGAAATTGATATAGAGCATATTTTCTAGTGGCTTAAGTAGTTAATGTTGGCTGTTATATGTGATATTTGGGAGGGCTGATTTAAAATATTGACAATTAGAACGGAGATTTAGCATTCTGTGATACTGTAGAAAAATAATGATGAAATCTCACTTCACAAAAGTTTTTGATATACAAATGCGTAAGAAATGATGACTTGTTTCGATTTCAAAATTCTAATGGTTTACGTTCTGTAAAATATATACAGTATCTGTAGTAGTTTTTTTAAATTTTTTTATAATATAAAGTATTAAAGAAGAAATATGGCATCCGTATAATATTCAAAATGACTTGAATACTATTTATTCGTTTAAAAATAATGTAGAGCCACCACACATTTACATGGACAGTTCCTGTCGAGGAATTCTATTTTGGTCATAACAACCTGCTGCTTTTAAGGAAGGGGTCTAATGGAGTGTGGTACTGAGGCAAGCTATGAAGGACGTAACAGTGAAAGTAGAAATGAAAATGAAACTGGAAGCTTAGTTATGGTGTTGAGTAACAAGTTCTTTGACAATACCGATTGCCTATTCAACATAGTTGCGAGAATGTGTTGTGACGGTGATGGTAATGGTCAAAAGTTATTTTGTTTCCTTTTAATAATTAAATTACTGCCTTAAGCCCTGGTTAAAAGATTTGATGAAGAAGCAAGCATAGCTTCATCTCTTGTGGTGTTGAACAAAATGCTCTTGATGTTTTCAACAATCTAGTCAACCAGGTCATAGTGGTCATGGTAGATATAACCAAACCCTATCTCGTTGTTCTATAGCAGTTCAGTCTTTCCGCAAGCTTTAGTCGGTTCACCCCTTTTGCGATGTTAAGAAACGTGTTCCTCATTTTGTAGATAGTCCAACTTTTAAGATTGTAGAGGCGGTGGTATTCGTGGTTGAATATTATCAAGGTTTTATCTAAAGGTTTGATATTTTTGTCATCGTTTTTCAATTTTGCATCTTCAGTAACGGGGCCTGCAAACACTGGCAAAAAGACCACCAGTCAAAGCAAATTCAGATATACCCTTGGTAACAATTTTATTTATTCAATCCAATCTAATTTTTTCTAAAAGAGAAGAAAAATACAAGAGTATAATATCTGTTAAATGATTAATTTAATAATGAAGAAAAACAAACGTTATGTAAAAACCTGCACTCCATTCGTAAAGCTACAATCCGGCCCTGATAAGCTATAAGGATAAACAGTGTTGTCAGTTTAAACAACATAAAAGTGGAAGTACTCGTATGCTCTTGTCTTTGAGTAGCTACTATCAAAATGTTTGAACATTGTATGTGGTTCAAAAGGGATAAAAATATGGCACATGTTACTGTGTGTGCATTCAAGATCTGGTCCATGGCGATAGGCTGTTATTTGTGTCTTGAAAATGAGTCCGAGACCTTGCGAATTTTAATCCTTTTATCTGATTGAGTCTGTAATAATTAATCAAGCTACAACATAAGGATTTTGGACTAACTGAAATCGTGCTGCTTTCAGATCATCCAACCTAAACTAATTTTCATATATATCGGTATAAAAGTTGGTATATTGCTGCCTGGTGATAACAATACATATTTTTGAAGCACTGAAGATAAAATATCATATCGGATAGTAATTTGTTCAGCTCTGAATCTGCTTACTTATAACAAAAACACCGTATAAACGTATATGAGTAGACCTATACAGTGAACTTAGCCCCAAACGCTGTAAACTCCAAGAATTAAAATGTTCATCGTGACAACAAACGCTTACCGAGATGTTTGTGTGTTTATTCATACATTTTGAAGAATTTTTACGCTTTTCTGTCTTTCAAGTATCTAGATATCAATAGACGCTAACAATTTGTGAACTGACATTGTTTTCTTGCGTTGTAATCTAGACCTAAATGTATAAACTACGTTTTTAGCAATGAACCCTTTGATTTTTAACAAGGTCTAGAGCTGTGCTCAATACATTTGTAAATTGCAATAGTTTTTGGTGTAATTTCCAAAGAAAAGATGGACCTATAACGGAAATTTTTATGAAAAACAAAAAACAATCTAGTATCTTGTTTAGATTGTAAACAAATATACAAGAACTGTGCTGTGAGATAATTGTGTACCACTAGTAACAAACTATTTGTTAGATCAAGACAAAATTAGGAAAGAATTAGCCGAATAACATTTGCTAGATGGAATGGCATTTGAGTAAATTTATTTTTTTATTTTGTAAATAATCCCTTACAATATGAATGGACCTCTTTGTAAAAACCTTTATTAGAGTGGTTATTTTGGAATAGATGCTGATAGCGTGCAACGCTTGTTTGAGTAGCTTTATAAAAGCTTTGAGCTCACACAAACAGAAATTCCTGGTATTTTCATTCTTGAGAAACAAATTACCATTCAATATTTTATAAGATGACATACCAGAAAAAGTTTAGCAACTTGTTCTTTATCTAAGATAGTCTAACTGCTAACCAGCTTCACCATACAGTGTAATATATATACCATATAGTTTTTATCAAATACGTAGTTTGATTGATTCACTAATCTAGACAAAATCTTGAATTCGTCTTAGACCCGAGTACAAAACTACAACTGCAAGGTGAAGATTAAACTAACACCTCTAAAGGAACTATAACATTCACTTACTTTTTGTAAGACGCTTATACAGAAACAAAAAGTTCCAGAGCACCACTCACTACTTGAGACGTTTATATAACTTCGGTCCCTTTTTTTACCCAGAATATAACCATAAGCTATATTCATTGAATGGTAATTCTAATAAGCCAATTGGCTAGCTTTTGTGGTCCAATACTTATTAACAGCTTTTATAGTCAATGCTAATATATATAGACCTGTTATTTTCTTGTAAGAATAAATAACATGTTACATCTCCCTACAACTTCTTTCTTTAGTTTATCACGATAAAAATGTAAGAATATGAAAATAACACAATTTTCCTTATGGCATTTTATTTTGTAAACTCACAATCTCGAAGAAATCACGTCCGTTTTGATTACTTTTATTTATCAAAGTAAAATGAAAAAAGTCTTAAAAAGTTGCTATCATGGTCTTTCTTATATACATCATGGTGAGTGCACTGGTGGCTAAAGATTTGCCAGTTCTTACAGTTCTGGAGACAATAATTTAGTTAGCTGTGATGAGAAATCTGTTTTATCTAAGAAAACATAATGACTATTGATCGTAGCCATCACCATTAAGACTTAGATAAATGGGCTTGACAACAGTAAAGAAAATTTGGTAAAACATAAACATGAATGAAACGATTCAGCTTTTGCGTTCTACTAATGGTATTTATTCTGTTTAATAGTGATTGACATGGACTCAAAAATTTAGGGTTGAAACCAAATATATCAATATAATGCTAAGAACATTTGTTAGCTGGTGCTGTTGTTTCAAGATAAACCCAAGGTTCACGTAATAGCCCAGCAGTTTTTGCTGAGTTTTTATGTAGTTAGGGCCCGTTCTGTTTACGTCTATAATTGTATAATTATATATTCTCACACACAAATATTTTAAGTTACTATGGGAGAATATATAATTATATATACAAATATAGACGTAAACAGAACGGGCCCTTAGTTGTAGGTTGGTTTTGATGGTTAGATTAGCTGTTCGTAGCGTTCATTTAAGAGTAGACTTTTCTAGATTATGGCCAGTACAGTACGTTTATTACTGCAAATGAACTGGTAATAAACATGATTGGTCTGGAACATGAAAGGACTAAACAAGATTATAAAAGATATTTCTGGAGTTCATAGGAATTTTGTTATTTCGTGTAATATTCAAGTGGACTCCTTGTTTATACCACACAAATCAGATTGTTAGTCAGTTATTTGTACCATACTTCTGTTACATGCAAACCGTAAACAATATCAAAGAAATGTTACATATTCCCAGCCAAACGAGCACACCCATCACCAACTGTCCATGTCGAGCCATTATGAAAAGTATTTCATTGTTTACCAATTCTGACTCTATAGGTAGATTGAAGTAACTCTGGAATCCGAAAGAATATATACTAAATCACAATGGTTTCTGTTAGAATACGTCCTGGCTGGAGATTTTATGACCAGATATTTGGCGCTTTCCTGTAGCTAAAGACACAAAAGGAGAACATTTGGAAAAGAAACACAGCTAGAGAGAAGAAGCAGCCGCTTCTTTTTGCGACTGAACCAACTAAAACAAAAGGACAGAGCTAAGTAATTAGAACAAGATGACTTGTGATCACAACTATCACCATCACTATAATTTAGACAACTACAATCATTGACAGGATCCAGAAACTTTTTTGGCACATTGTACCATATGAGTGGATGAAACAGCATAATCTGACGGAAAAGACTGAACTACATGATGAAAACAAGACGGTCTTTGACCATGATCACCGCAATTGTCACTATTATTTGGCCGACTGGATTACAGAAAAGATCAAGGAACATCATAAACAGTATTTTTCAAAGTTGCAATCATATAGACTTTATATACATGAAAAGGATAATATGATCCAAACACCACCACCATTCTTTTCTTATACACCTACCACTACGACTTGTTCTGTACGCACAAATATCCAAATCCCAAGATCTCTCCAGTCCCAATACAAATAGCACCCCCTCATATATAAAGCAAAACTGTATATAAAACAAGTCCCATACACAATCGTCCAGTAGATACCGTCATCACCCACGTTCCATTTCCAGTCTTCCAAAACTCCTCCCATACAATACGTCATAATCTTTCCATAAAAGAAATAAGTATCATAACATTATAGCATAAGATTTACCTTTGCTATATACTACACTTTTTGGAACCTGTTCTGTCCCGAGATTATTCCGGTACTCTTTAACATAAGCCGAAACAAAAGAAGAATGAATAAAGCAACAACAAAAAACAATGAAACCAGCAACAACAAAATAAAAGATGGAGAAATTAAGCACTTATTTTTGATCCGCTCTAAATTCGCACAAGTTTTATTACTGTACATAGTAAGGATGGGCTTTGTTTTGTAATGAAGTCTTGTAAAGTCTTGGACAGAGACGGAACGAATTTGACTTTGTATGTGAGGCTTTTTTATTTGGGAAAAGAATAACTCGGGGAGGGTTATAAGAAAGGTATACCGTTATGACAGATCTCTGTCTGGTACAGCACATACAAAAATCACAAGTTCACAACACAAATACTAAATTTAGAATGCATATATACTGGGAAAAGGGAAGAGGGGTTCAAACAAGCCAGAACCATTTCTTGGGAGTGGCCGTAGTGGCCCAGTCCAGATTTCCAGTGCCAGTGCCGTGATTGAAAATCGATCAAATGGTTTGCTTCAGGCCTGTCTGGAATATTGTTGAAACATAAGTTTTGTCAAGCAGGAGCGATTTTTTTTTTTTTTTCAAGCTTTCCATAGTAAAGAAGGAAAAAAAGTTCATCTTCGATCCGGAAAAACAATTGACCATGCCGCACAAACAGTTCTTTACCGTACTGTATGGCTTTTCAAACATTGTATATAGTCACATACAGCTTGTGTTGTTACATTTCAACCCCCGGTACACCGGCCAAACCATCCAAAACTTCGGGCAAAAAAAGATGTAATCCTGGACTAGGCCAGGCTCAAGTTAAGTTAAGTTGGGTGAAATGTAATTTACCGCACTTTATGGCAGGCACCAGATCTGGTAGCGCAATAAACAATAGTTTGATTTTAACGGATGTGAATGCTGGGAAAAGGAGGAGAGGCGAGGGTGGTGAGATAACCGACAATATGCGCGGTAGTTTTTATTTGGTTTACAAAGATCTGTGTTTGTATAGGGCACATTGTAGAGTACCTGATGAAGAAGCTAGTTTGTCGTAGCAGGTTGTGGTTCTTGCTAGTGTGAAGTGTTTCGTTTAAAGGGAATTAATGATGGTAGTGAGAACTACGGTCTTTACTAGAATTCGGATTTCTCATGACTTAAGAATGTGTCCCAAACTTGTACCAGACAAAGTCAAACAAAACCCAACAACTCTCTTTCCAGATCTTGAGTACTCACAATAATAGTTAGGCTACTAAAAACCGTTACCGTTATCAACTTAAAAAAGAAGGCACCAACGCACTAAGTTATATATTGCCTCATAATCGACGGTAACCACATTCAGACTTTACAATAACAAATACCGGCCGGTCGGTAATAATAATTAAGGGTCTTTTTTTTTTTTTAGCAAAAAAAAGTTGGTATTAGAAGACAGTTATAGATTTCTCATGATTGTTCCGGTTCCTCCGGGGGGAGAGAGAGAATGAAACAAAGAGAGAGAGATATTTTTTTATTCCTTTCTTCCCGAGATCATGGATTGAATGCAAAGTGTGAGGTTGTTAGAGAGTTGAGCTTATTTTCAATTTTGATATTTTGAAATTTTGAAATTTCGTTAGTCTACTTTAGAAAGTTTAGTATTTGCGTTTTAATACTTAGTATTAAGTACCAAGTATTTGTGCTTTAGTACAGTATTTATTTACATTAATGCCTCTACAGTACCGAATTTGAGATATCTGGCAGCCACTTCAACATTTTTATTTGAGTTTGAGTTTTTACGGCGGCAATAATTTTTCAAAAATTTGACCAATTGCATTTCCCATTTCTTCAAAAAAAATAAAACAAAAATCTTACTTGCTTGTAGGTGAGTAAGTACGTACATGACACATTGTATAACTAAAGGTGGGTGAAAGAAAGTTTCAACAAAATAAAAAATACGAAGTGGAGTGGAGGAGGGGGAAGAGGAATTATTTGTATGGGCGATGGTTGATTGGATGGATTAACAAAAGTGGTTGAAGTTTTTTTGAACGCGTATATTAAGAAAGCAACAAATGAGATAGGTTCCAAAATATTATCATAATTAATGAATTACTGTATTTTGTTAAATTTTGTTAAACTTGACATATAAATTTATAGAGGTTTAACTTATTCCATCCAGGTATGAATAGAAACAAAAAAATAGACCCGAATAACAACAACAAACCATCCAAGCTACACAGGAACAATTTGTTATTAGCACAATCCTCTCCAAGTCCACACAGTTCCAAAAAGCACGTTCTTTTGTTTATTTATTTCTTCCATTCTTTTCAAACTCATTTTCTTTCAAGAAAACAAATATAAATAGCAGAGTAACTAAATACTGTAAGTTGTTTTTTATGATATTATTATTATCATCATGCAAAATTACGACAACGAAAGCCAGTCAGTCTCAATCAAAATTAGGAAACTTTTTTTTTTTACTTTCTCAAAAAAAAACTCTGCTTGTGTTTTTGGTTTCGAGCTGAGTTGAGTTGACGTTTAAGTGCGTTGTCACCAATCTATTTTCTGGGTTTGGTTTTGCCAGTTTTGATTGATTGATTTGAATGGATAAATTATTCTACGTAAAAGTAACTTGCTAAATTCCAATTCCATTAATAAATTTTATAGATTAATCACATAAAAAAAATAATGAGAAACCTCGGATAAACAAAAACACATAATTTTTTTTACTTGTTTAACCTTTGCCTATCCTATCAACAATCCGCTGCGTTGTCCTCCGGGTTCCTGTCAAACTAAAATCATAGCTACGAATTATTACATCATTTTTTATTATGTACCTGATTATTTTTTTTATCAGAGTCTTTCTCTCTTCTAACTGTATAAAGCAGACAGAAACGGGTGAATTATAATTGTTGTCCTTCTAGCTACTACCGCTGCCGTTTTGTTGTTGTTTGTTTGGTTCTCTATATATATTTTTTTACAAAGCCAAATGACAAAAATTGGACGACGACATGGCTTTTTCTGGACCGGACTTGACTGGCTTTTGGTATACTCGTAGTATATATATTCATAGAATTTGATAGATATATAGAGGCTTTGGGTATGCAATCGCGTGGATAGGATACATTAACAAGTTGGAGGGGGAATAAGGGGAGGAGGCATACTGATAACGAAGATTAACGCATTTTTTTGGATAATATTGTGTTGGTTTTTGGACAACTTTTGGAGGGATGAGACGTGCAATGTCGGTGTTCCAATTGTACAAAATGTTTCATTTTCATGACAAGAAAGAACAGACACACAACTAATCCAAGTGTTGTGAAAAAAGTTCAATTTGTAAAATTTATAGTACGCTCTTACATTCTCACTCCAACCCGGACCGACTTACTTCACGTTCATTACTTTCTCCAAAACAACCAAATCCCTCTACGTGCCTTCTTTCCAATGCTTCATAAAACCAGATACTATACTAAAGTCAATTTACATTTTTGAGTCCAAATGTATACAAAGCTACCATGTACAAAGGTGCATCGTGCGTCTCTCATCACCTTTGTACAGATTTGGTCTGGAAACAAAGTATGATATATCCAAATTCAAAATTCAAGTACAAATTTGAGCACAAGTTTAAATCGTACGTGCATTGTTTGTGCAGTATGGTGAGGGATCATGGCGTGAATGGAAGGTGCATGATAGTAGTTCTTGTTTTTTTTTTGTTTTCAGGGGTAAAAGTTAAGTATGGTGAAATATTTCGTGTTGAAAAGATCGGTGACCTTATTTTTTATGTCACCACGCCCAACATAAACAATATCAAACTTATAAACATACCAGCCAGTATAATATACAATTAGTCTATCGGTACACACGGGAATGAGTACATTGTTTGGTGATCGTGTACTGGATGGACACGGTATGCGATTCTAGTTCAGACTTGTAGTTTGGGTGTCAACATTGTTATTTAAAGTAGTTTGGAGAAACGTGAGTTTTTTGTGTTTCCGTTTTTGTTCCAGAAAAAAATTGACGCCATGTGCGTGCGCTTATTTTTTATTCTTTTCTCTGGAGTCTAGGATGTACACAATCATGGCGATTTCTGTTGATCAATTGCGTACAGAGAACTTCTTGTAACCAAAAAAAAGCACTCAAAAAGTATTCGGTGTCGGTAATCTGTCACCTTACGTACCCGATTCATTTGTAAACAAATTAAAAATAATAAACATTATTCGGTCCATGATAAATTTGAAACTTTCCTATATCCACCAGCAACACTCGTTCAAAAAGCACACATCACAACGTTCATTCTTTCCTCTGCCAACATGAATCCTAAAGTCTTAGCAAGACCTACACGCCCATTGCCGTCCGCCGTTCGTCGTCCATCTCAAACAAAGAGAAAGAAAAAAAGATACCCACTAAGTTTTGTTAAGCCGAACAATCTTTATTTTTGGGGGTCTTGGTGTGGGTGATGAAATGGACTGGACTGGGTTGGATCATGATGACGTGCAATGTTTATTTTTACCCCTGAAAAAAAGAACTTTTTTGGCGTGCGTGGGATGTTTTGGGAAAGGGTGGGATGAGATTTAAATTTAAGAAAATTTGATAACGAACAGTTAACATATTATTAAATTTTGATAAAGAATGAAATGAAAGAAAGTTGGTTGACGTCTTGGTACTTATGATTGAGTTGAGGGTGGAGTCTGTGGTTGGTAGTGAATTGGTCTGGATTGGACTTGTCAATGTATAGAAGGTGGTTATATATATTGGAAGATATGTCCTGGACAAGCAGTAAAAAGGTCTTGAAATTGTAGATAATTTATATATTGGACCTGAAACCTTTGCTTCCCTTGACCATCCATCCAGCCTATTTTGCAAAAAAGAGAGATTTGATCACAAAGTTTATAACAAACAGTCGTTGATGGTGAAATCTCAGTTTGGAAATAAATAAAGACACTTTTTCAAACCTCAAGTACCGGCAATTGTTTCTTGTATCCATAGGTTGTGAGTAAGAAAAGACATTCCAGCATATATACACAGACGTAAAAGTCAATAGTCATCTTGTCAAAAATTGTGTATACCCATAACATTCTCCAACACCGCTACCAGTTCCTTTCCATATAAACAAACATCAAAATTAACTCTCATTCAAGTCATTGCCATACTTAATACCGGAAAAACTCTCGGAGTTAACCATTCTCCCAACCACATCTACCAAATCCAACTAAAACTAAACCTACGCTATATCCTATTCTAACTAAAAATTCATTCTTTCTTCTTAAACAATAAAGAAAAAAATAAAAATAAAAATAAGTCATTATAGTATAAAAAATCAAACCAAAATCGAAACTAGAACAATAGATAACTAGATAAAAAAGGCCTGTTATCAATTCATGTCCCTTTTTATTATTATTATTATTATTCTTTTTGAATGTTTTTTTCAAACAATAGGAAAACAAACCATTAAAACTAACCTATACCAATAAAGTTTTTTTTCTTTTTTAGGAATAAGATAAAACTACAGTACGAAACTATAGTCTCTGATATTTTTTTGGCCGGAGATGAGTGATCCTAAAAGGAACCCGATGGATGAACTTTTTGTTGTTGTTTTTGGATATCGTGGTAGTTGTGGGAAATGCAGTTGGGTGGGTGGACCGAGGCGACGGTGCGTCGTGAATTGGGATTTGGAATGGAACTTTTGGGAGTATGTGGAGCTTAAATGATGGCTGGATACAAATTTTGAAATTAATGTATCAATAATAGTAACTGTAATAGTTGTTAATGTTTATTGTATACTTTATTTCTTGATATATCCTTTTTTACAGATTATATCTAACGGCTTATATAAAAGATCTTGTAGATGCGATAAATCATCAAATCTTTTATCTATTTTACATTGTTCAAACCATAAGATATCCAACATTGCCAACCTAGACACTTTTAGCCCGGCTGGTTTCTTCGCGATATAAACTTATGTGTGCTTCGTATATACACTCTTTGCTAAATGGAGATGACACAAAATTACCGGATTTGGACATTCTTTTTTCATAATGCTGTATTATCAATTTATCAGATTTTCTATTATACCAGTATACCGGTATAGAAATTATGTTTTTCTGGCTTCTTGATCTTTTTGTGTTACGTTTTTTGTTGTGTGTCTTTTTTTGTAAGAGTTGGGTCAAGATGGAGTGGTATATGGTTTCCGTATTAGGATAAAAAACAGTATCCATTAAATTTTACCTTCGTGCAGTACTTTACGGTAGGAGCACAGGTTTTTGGTTTGAGTCTTGCTCTTTATTTTGTGCACCGACTATCAGTCTTATAACTCTAGTAGCTACTAATAGCCAGTGATTTGTGGTCCAATAGGAATTAACAGGTTTACAGAGAATAGTAAGTTATATGAAGCATTTCATCACGGTATAAAGTAACGATACATGTTACATTAGCTCGACTCTCTAGCGTAACGATACGCTACACTAGTAAACCATCGCCGTAACACACCAAAAACCATTTTTTATGAATACAAGTGCATCGGTAACGTTTGATAGCACTATCGTGTATAGCATAACGATATATAAACCTTTACTAACGAGAAACGAGAGCAAATTCATCACTGCACACGTTACAACGTCATAATTATCAAAAGAAAAAATAATAATAATAATAACGATTTTTATAAATTTACCCATCAAATTTTCATTTTTTCCCTCTCTATTTACGTCAATGACGACGCCAAATCAGGAATACCAATCCCCAGTTATATGAATGGAATAAGAGTAGGGCAAGCAATTTTTTTTTTCAACGTCACAGATATGACATAGCCGCAAGCCGTACAAGCCGCACGTTAAAAAGTGCCGGACTCCAAAAAAAAAAAATAATAAAAAAAGAGTTGATAATGGTAATAATATTTTATTTTATCTATATATGGGTTGGAAGAAAACTTGTGCGAGACAGAAAAGGAACTTGGAGTTGGAGTGGTTTAACAGGTTGGCAGGTTGAAAGGTTTGATTAAACTGGTATGAATACATAACTTATAAGTTAGATAGATACAAAAGGAGTTGGTTTGTGTGGGCTAAAGTCAACAGTATTGCGTTGATAAGATCGTGTACCGGTTGTTGTTTTACACGATAAAATCTGATCCACGCCGGGTTTTGCTACCAATCAATCAATCTAGATATCTTCATACAACAGAATTGTGTATGATTCTACGACACAACCGTTTCCGTCATCAACCGTCTATATAAATGGGATACAAATTTTGCATATGCCAGAGGCAAAAGGAAGGATATACATTTGTTGTTTGGCTAAGAGCCGATACGCCGACATATATAAAAAATATATATCATTGAGGTTTTGGGTTTGGGTATGGAAAGTGTGAGAGAGGAAAAATTGGAACGAAAAAAAGGTTAATATGGTAAGCTTTTGTGCCGATGTGTTGTGTCGGGATTAAAGAAGAGCAAAAAAGCAAGATGTTGTTGTTGCTTCAGAAAGTTTAGAGAGATGCTGTTTCTTGTATACATGGATCAGATATTTATCCGAGAACATTAAAAAAAATTTTTTCTTATAAAACTATAAAAATTTATCAAAATGTGTGTGGTGGATAATAAATAGTTGTAAAGATTTTAATAAATTTTGTTAAAATTTTAATATTTTTTGCGTACCTTATTCGATGAATTGATAAAAATTTCATCGTCCCAAGAAACAAAAAAAAACAAAAAATAATCATATCGGGTCCTCGGTCCAACCTCCATTTCCAGAAAATCCCGATCTCTTCTTTTTATCAATTCCACGAATGAAATGAACCAAAAAAAAAAGCCCGCCCGCCAACCAGTAACCAAATACAATAACAACATTAGAACAAATTTTGACACTTTTTCTTCTTCTTCTTCTTCTCCCAATTAGTCACCCAAACGCAAAATTGGACAACACACTTTTACGAACGTTGCCCCTAACCCAGACCATGACGTATTGGGCTAAAAAGTGGATTGATCCGGTTAGGCCAACCTACTTAGGTGTACAAGCTGGGAGAGAAAAGAGAGAGAAAATGGTTTTGTGTTTGTGGTTACGTCATTGGATATCAAGAAGAAAAAAAATTTTATTATACAGAATCCAAATGGCGTTTTTTTTTATTTTTTATTATTATTTTCTCTCGTTTTGCCGAGCGAAAGAAAAGAAAAAAAAAGTTACAGACTACAAGTATACATTTTTGTATGCATGCATGCATGTATGTGTTGATTGAATGGGAGAAAAAAGAAAAGATATCATTCTTTTTTGGGTCATGCATCTGCGTGAGAATATGCAATGGCAATGACAGTTGTAATGTAATAAAAAGAAAAAAAGTAATGGTTAAAACTTTTTTTTTTTTGATTTTTGGGTTTTTGCGTATGAGAGAAAAAAAAAATGAAGAACAACAACAACAACCCGAAAAAAAGCCATTTATTTATTATTTATTATGGAGGGGGAGAATTGGGTTTTGTTACATAAGCAGTTGGCTTTTTTGTTGTTTGCTTTCTGGTTGGACTGTTGTTTGGCGGTGATGAAGGTAATGATGGTTATAAATGTATGTAGAAGTGGATGAGTTGGATAGGGGCATTTGTAATTACTTGGATTAATGGTGGGATGGCATTGATATTATGTGTTTGTGAGGAGTATTGAAATATCTATGCCATAATAATAATAATACGAAGGTGCAAAATTTATTATTATTTTTAATATTGATATTAATTTAGTAAACTGATTAATAAAGTAAATAAATTTAGACAGGTTAGGGTGTAGAACAAAATGGAATAATTTTGATTTTATTATTACGACATAGGTCTGTTTGTACGATTTGATTTGATTGTACAGTACAACATTTGGAACGATAAGAAACACTGAACGGGAGCAGCAACTGTTTATCTTATAAACAAATAAATAAATACGTTCTCGTTTAAAACTACTACTCCCTGACTTATTAGCACGATTCTATTCTACTCATTTGCGCTATTGTTGATTGATCGTGAAAAAAAAGCAGTTTACGATAAACAAAAAAATACTTTTTACTACCCGTTTAGCCATACTAGACCGAAACCAGGCCAATCGGTATCTTCATGATAATAAAAGAATAAAAAATAAAAACAAAACCACTCACTACATAGTTAAACACACAATGTTCTACTACTATTTATTTATTTATTTATTTATTTTCTGTATGGCGGCCGACCTTCAATCACAAAAGTAAAAAAAAATATTGCAACCACTAGCGTTCGATCCGTTCCAGATCCCGAGAATGGACAAAGTGCATAAGCGTATGTGTGTTTGTGTGCAACTTTTTGGTTTTGGTTTTGGCTTCCTTGGAAAACGGACCCGATTGCAAAATAAAATAAAAATAATGGCAAATCGGGAGTCCTGAGGAATAAATTGGTTTTATATCGGCAGTAGCGGTTGATTGTGTGCCTGTTTTTTTTTTTTTTTTTGTTGATAAACAACAACAACTACAAGATTTTTTTCTTCCTATTTATGATGATATCGAAGGTAGGGTAGTTTGTTCCATGTATTTGCATCTATGAAATGAAAATAAGTTTGCGTTGTTTTTTCTGGTACACTTCTATGGGTGAGATTTTGGGTTTCTTTTTGGGTAGTAGTAGTCCCATAGAATAATAAATTTTGTTTTTACCCTAAGAAAGCAAAAAAAAAAAAAAACTCACGACAAACAAGGGAATTGACCAATCAGAAAAAGATATTTTCTATCTTGTTTCTTTTATCACTGTTTTAAAGAAAATAAACAAATTTATTAATTTATCAACTTATTAAATTTATTTTTATTATTTATTTCATGTATGTAGTAGATTTCAATCATTTTATTTCTTATTGCATCATAAAAACAAGTCCACTATGGAATCTTGTTTCTGATCTGGGTTAACGTAACAAATGAGATATTTGTATAATATATATATGGAATGAAATAAAATGGGATCTGCTCGGTTTGTGTTCAACATCTCTGAGTGATATTTGTCGGCCTTATCAATGTTTATTCTGTATTATTATTTGGTTTAGGAAATACCAAGTGAAGGAAAATTTTTTTTTCATTCTATTAAATATTCATAAATATTAATAACCTGGTTGACTGATTCCGTATCATTGCTTCTCTTGTTACTATGTAAAAAAGTTTAATAAATATTATTAAAGTTAATATTACTTTCTCAAAAAAAAAACGCTCTTTTTTCCTGCTTTTCTCCCATATACTCTCACTCACACACAGCAACACATTGAGATTGTTTTGGTTTCTTTTGTTTCTTTATCATGAAGAATTCACCATTTCTTAGCTTTTTACCGTTATAATACCACTCTCATCATTCCAATAAGTTCTTTTTTCCCATACTTCCCCCCGAACTATAAATATTTTTTGATTTCCATTTTTTTTTCACAAAATTTTTTTCCTTCCCTTCTTCTCTCTCTCTCTCTCACCTTTTCCTCTCTTCTCGTCCTGCTTCCTTCTTCCTTCTCGTCTCCCTTCGCCATCAAAAAACAAAAGCTCATCCAATAATTCTCAATTCTCTTTTTTCCCTCCTCCCATTAATTTTTTGTTTGAATATTATATATTCTTAATCCAACCCTCATCCTTTCTTTATTTCCCATCCCGCATCATCCAATCCCCCCCTTAATTTTTGGTTAAATTTGAAGAAAATTTAAAAGAGTATGTACCATTTTTTATGCAGCCAATTCCTAAATT
The DNA here is from genome assembly GCA_030563945.1 of Geotrichum australiense. Lineage (NCBI taxonomy): Eukaryota > Fungi > Ascomycota > Dipodascomycetes > Dipodascales > Dipodascaceae > Geotrichum > Geotrichum australiense. The sequence continues at coordinate 11,650 of JAJMKR010000134.1, read as the reverse complement.
AGTCGATAAACAAAAAAAAAAACAACCACAACAAAACAAAAAAAAATCACTCACGCAACACCAAACTCAATTTCATTTTACTCAGAATTTTACTAACTTTTTTTTCTCCCTCAGTGTCTTTAGATCCTAACCAACCTACAAAGGAGAAGGCCCCCCTTGCTCCTGAAGATGAAGACGATGACGATATCGACGCTTTCATTGAAGAATTGCAATCCGATAACGGTGGTGGTGATGACTTTTTCGAAGAAGAAGCTGCCGCTGGACACTCTTCTAAGCCCGTCCCTGAAGAACTCCTTCAAACTGACTTGCACACTGGTTTGACCTCTGATGAAGTCCTCAGAAGAAGAAAGAAGTTCGGTTGGAACAAAATGTCCGAGGAACAAGAATCGCTCATCGTCAAGTTCCTCATGTTCTTCGTCGGCCCCATTCAATTCGTCATGGAGGCCGCCGCTGTTTTGGCTGCAGGTCTTGAAGATTGGGTCGATTTCGGTGTTATTCTCGGTCTTTTGGGTCTTAACGCCGCCGTTGGTTTCATTCAAGAATTCCAAGCCGGTTCTATTGTTGAAGAATTGAAGAAAACTCTTGCCCTTGGTGCCGTTGTCCTCCGTGACGGTCGCATTCAAGAAGTCGGTGCCCCTGAAGTTGTCCCCGGTGATATCCTCCAACTTGAAGAAGGTACCATTATGCCCGCTGATGGTAGAGTTGTTTCCCCCGATGCTTTCCTCCAAGTCGATCAATCCGCCATTACTGGTGAATCCCTCGCCGTTGACAAGCACACTGGTGACTCTACTTATGCCTCTTCTACTGTTAAGCGTGGTGAAGGTTTCATGGTTGTTACCGCTACTGGTGACAACACCTTTGTCGGTCGTGCTGCCGCCCTTGTCAACAAGGCTTCTGCTGGTACTGGTCACTTTACCGAAGTCTTGAACGGTATTGGTACTACTCTTTTGGTTCTCGTTATTGTCACTCTTCTTCTTGTCTGGACTTCTGCTTTCTACAGATCTGTTCCTATTGTTGACATCCTCAGATACACTCTTGCCATTACCATTATTGGTGTCCCTGTCGGTTTGCCCGCCGTTGTCACCACTACCATGGCTGTCGGTGCCGCCTACTTGGCCAAGAAGCAAGCTATTGTCCAAAAGTTGTCTGCTATTGAATCTCTTGCCGGTGTCGAAATTCTTTGTTCTGATAAGACTGGTACTTTGACCAAGAACAAGCTTTCTCTTCACGAACCCTACACTGTTGACGGTGTCGAAGATGATGACCTTATGCTTACCGCTTGTCTTGCTGCCTCTAGAAAGAAGAAGGGTCTTGATGCTATTGACAAGGCTTTCCTTAAATCTCTTAAGCTCTACCCTCGTGCCAAGGCTACCCTTACCAAGTACAAGGTTATTGAATTCCACCCCTTTGACCCTGTCTCTAAAAAGGTTGTTGCCGTTGTCGAGTCTCCCTCTGGTGAACGTATTGTCTGTGTTAAAGGTGCCCCTCTTTTCGTCTTGAAGACTGTCGAAGAAGACCACCCTATCCCCGAAGATGTCCTTAACGACTATAAGAACAAGGTTGCTGAATTTGCCTCTCGTGGTTTCCGTTCTCTTGGTGTTGCTAGAAAGCGTGGTGAAGGTCACTGGGAAATTCTCGGAATTATGCCTTGTATGGATCCTCCTCGTCACGATACTGCCAGAACTGTTGCTGAAGCTAAACACTTGGGTCTTTCCGTCAAGATGCTTACCGGTGATGCCGTCGGTATTGCTCGTGAAACTTCTCGTCAATTGGGTCTCGGTACTAACATTTACGATGCTGAACGTCTTGGTCTCGGTGGTGGTGGTGACATGCCCGGTTCTGAAGTCTATGATTTCGTTGAAGCTGCTGATGGTTTTGCTGAAGTTTTCCCCCAACACAAGTACAATGTCGTTGAAATTTTGCAACAACGTGGTTACTTGGTTGCCATGACTGGTGATGGTGTTAACGATGCTCCCTCTTTGAAAAAGGCCGATACTGGTATTGCCGTCGAAGGTGCCTCCGATGCTGCCCGTTCTGCTGCTGATATTGTCTTCCTTGCCCCCGGTCTTTCTGCTATCATTGATGCCATTAAGACTTCTCGTCAAATTTTCCACCGTATGTACTCTTATGTCGTTTACCGTATCGCCTTGTCCCTCCACTTGGAAATCTTCCTTGGTCTCTGGATTGCCATTCTTAACGAATCTCTTGATATCAACCTTGTTGTTTTCATTGCCATTTTCGCCGATGTTGCCACTCTTGCCATTGCCTACGATAATGCTCCTTACTCTCCTAAACCTGTTAAGTGGAACCTTCCCAAGCTTTGGGGAATGTCTATTGTTCTCGGAGTCATTCTTGCCATTGGTACCTGGATTACCCTCACCACTATGTTTACCAAGAACGGTGGTATCATTCAAAACTTTGGTCAAATTGACGCCATTCTTTTCTTGCAAATTTCTTTGACTGAAAACTGGCTCATTTTTGTCACTCGTGCTAACGGTCCCTTCTGGTCTTCAATTCCTTCTTGGGAATTGGCTGGTGCAGTCTTTATCGTTGATATTATTGCTACCCTTTTCTGTGTCTTTGGTTGGTTTGTTCACGGTCAAACCTCCATTGTTACCGTTGTTCGTGTCTGGATTTACTCTTTTGGTATCTTCTGTGTTCTCGGTGGTTGCTACTACCTTATGCAAGGATCCGTTGCCTTTGACCGTGTCATGAATGGTCAACCCCTTAAAGAGAAGCCACCTCAAAGATCCATTGAAGACTTTGTTGTTGCCATGCAAAGAGTCTCTACTCAACACGAAAAGGCTCAATAAATCTAAATTTTTATTATAGACTTGTTTTGTTTTTTTATTTTATATAGTACTTTATGTATCTCCCTAAATCTCTCGTTTACGATTGAGGTTTTTTTTTGTTTAATATATTAATTGGTTTTTTTGTTTTTGATGGTTTTGATGATTTTGATAAATTTTGAAACTTGTCCAATAGTAATGATTGTTTTTTACATTAAAAATAAGGGGAGGAGAAGAATGATGAGGAGAGTTGGGAATAAATCTCTCAAAAAAGAGACAAAGGAATTCCCAACGTTCTTTATGGCATCAAAAAATAAAATAGCAACCTATCTATATAAACTACTTGAAGCGGTAAAAATTAGTAAATCAGTGTGTATATATATACATACCTCCTGCACGTTGTTTGAAGTCAATATTAGGCGGCAAAGAAGAACAAAGTGGAGGTAGGTTGCTTTTTAAAGGAAAAGAAGGTGAATGAAAGGTTTTTATTTTTGGTAGGTAGATAGGTAGGTGGGTATGTATTTTTCTAATTTTAAAAATTGCAGATGTTTGAATAAAAAAGAGATAGGTGGGTAGCTAGGTGGATACAAGAGAGACCTGTGTATTTGCAAAAAGGTATTCTTACATGGGGATTTGTTTTATGAGTGGGTATGGAAGTGGGATCGAGAGTGGAGCTGGAAAGTGTCGTTGGATAACTTGAATAACTTAATGGTTGTACCATATTGTAGAGTGTGTATGCCATATTGTAGTAGGTATATGTCATATTACAGTAGGTATATGTCATATTATATTAGGTATATGTCATATTATAGTAGGCATATGTCATATTATAGTAGGCATATTGTAGTAGGTATATGTCATAAAGTACAGGTATAATATCTGACCAGTTCACAACCAATGTATTTACAAAGTGGATTTGATCCATTTTCTGTGTAGTACGGTCGGGTTATTGTCAAAGATGATCAGACTGAACAGTCTTTTTTGAAAAAAAAGTGTGTATACTGGCTAAAAGGGGTTGCTTTTTTGTTACAAATAGAGAAAGAGAAGGAAGGAGGAGGGGATGAGGAAATGAGGGAATAGATTGGGTGTGGGAATGGATTGGATGTGGGTGTTTGGAAGGGTGCAGGGTTGGAAAGTGGGTGATGGATAGTTGGAGATGGTTAGGTGGGTGGGATTGGAGATGATGGGGTTAGAGATGGTTGGGTGGGTTGGAGGATAGCGGCATGGTGGTGATAGTAAAGATGACTTCTTTGGTCAAAGTTGTGTAAATAAACTTTACAAACTTGGTTCAACAGGACCAGTTCAAAGACCAAATTCAAACTATAATTATAGTTGCAATGATATTGTCAATAACAAGATACTATGTTTTGACTAAAACTACGATCAATAATGCTATTCCATGACCTGTACAGACCATCTCCAGTCACTAGTCACATCACGATACCATCCAGTACTGTACTAACATCTAAATAAAATTGCAAAAACCTTACTAAAGATATATAATAAGTTTTACGATAGAAAGACGTGTTCAATGAACGAATTGTCCTGATCAAACTCTATCATTGTCAAGTACCCAGATTGCAAGATGGAAAGATATACCCTCTAAAAATTAGATTTCTGTGTCTGTGTCTAGATCTAAACTCAGAAGAAAACAAAAAATAATAAAATAAAGTCTATCCAGAACTGGGTTACCTCAAAAGAGCAGTTAGAATATGCAATCACTTTGGAAAGGAAACGTCCTAAAGTGATTAAGCTGAGGTTATATTGTATTGTGTATACGTGAACTTGTACATTTTTATTTGGAAGGTGTGGTTTGGACTGAGGAAAGGGGAATATTGTAATTTTGTGTAAAAATGGAGGTGGGTTGTATTGGTTGAGGGTTGAAAAGTGTAGTTTAGTGGAGTTGGAGTTGGAAAAGAATCTGATGTATGGCTGGATGAAACGTGTAGGTTTGTACTAGTATAGAGTATGGGTCTAAAGTGAGCCGACGTCTATAGCATAGAGTGGATTTTACGAATGATCAGTTGTATTGTACAAATAGGGTGTAGGAGTATATTATTATAGAAAACGGCTGTTGCGTTGGTATACATTTGTTTATTGAAAATTGGAAATTATCCGTATACCGGTATATAATATATTACATATTGAAATGAGTTAATGGTTTGGCATTTGTTATGGTGGTTGATTTAAAAATCAGGGTTTCTTCAAAGTAGGAATTTGAAGAATGGGCTTGGTGTATGTTTATCGTGGTTTTGTGAAGCTGGTTGGATACTGTGGTATATCCATTCAAGAATCCATCCATCCAACTGTACAAATCTACAGATAGTCCTATGTGATATTATATTGTACGCTTATTTGGATATCCAAGAACAATCTATCGAACCATCTACCAAAACTTTTGATATTTTACATAGTCCGATACCTATCCAAACACTTCATATTGTACAGTACATGAACACTGGTTCAAACCATAAAGATTAATCAAACCTTCAAAGTGTTTACCAAACCAAAGTACCCATTTGCACACATATCCATTCAACACATTGACCTAATCCAACTACTAATAGAATCAGCACGCACATTCTATTCATTATCGGTACAAGGATCTAAATACCTAGACTTTTGTTTAACGCATGAAGACGATGGAATTTTGTAAACGTTTTGGAAAGATGATAGGTGAATTATGAACTTATTTATACGAGAACGTAGAGTTGTCTGAGCCATGAATTTTTCGTGAAATATGATATAAGCTTGAATCTGACATCCTGGGTCTCTTCTTGAGCATTTAACACTGATCTTAGATAGCAGTAGCAATAGTATGAGACTATTCTAATGTTGATTAAAATTTAGCATAAACAGGCTAGGTTATTGAATGTCTAAATTTCAATGTATACTCCACTTTCAAATCTGATATTCTGATCTGTACTGTAGTAGAAAGTCGAGTCCTATACACTGGTCTATTGTCATTCATTCACAAAAAGACACACCAAAACCATCGACCCTTATTTTATAAAAAAGTATTACACAATCAAACGTCGTTTCAATTCCGCTTCCACGTCCAACTCCATGTCCATGTCCATGCCTATGTTCATGTAGTACATGTTCAATACCTCCCACACAACACACATCATGCCCACCCCACTGTTCACATCGTACTCTGTATCACACTCCACACCCCAATTTTTCAACCGTAAACGTCCCAACACTTGAAACGTTTAGTTGGGCCAATGTACCACTTTTACTGGCCCCCGCCCGCGTAAATGGTCAGGTTACAGCATTCCATTTCAGACTGGTCGTGCAAGTTTGGCTGTTTTCATAGGGCTTGGTGGGAATTTGGGAAACGTGAGGTGAAGTTTGGTGAGAGGTGTATAGATGTAACTGGTCATGGTCATGACACATGGGGTTGTCAAATAGCTTATAAAAAGGGGGTTTTGGTGTGGTTTGGAATGGTGGATTTGGTCTTGTTTGTGGGCTGGGGTCATTCAATTAATATCAATTTGGTGTCGTGTGTTGAGTATCATACAAATACTAAATTGAATGAATAAATAAATGAATGAATAATCTGTTTATTGTCGTATGTCAAGTACCTTACAAATATTAAATTTATAAATTATGTTACTAATAATTAAGAAGACAGGTGGAATCCTGGTTTGAGTGAACACTCTTCGTTGCAACGGAATTCCCAAATTCGCGCATTGTATTTGGCTTGAGTGCTGTTGATACTTTGGCACATTTTTCAATTCCGAGATGCATTATTGTAGTACATTGATGAGGAAAAGCCATATCCAGTTTTTTCCAGGTGATCCAACCAGGGTAGAAGTTATGTAGGACGAAAATGATTCTGCTAAATTTATTCGCAAGAAAAATATCCCTCACAGTTCATAAACTGATTATGAATGAATGAATGAACAGTTCATAGCAAAAACACACCCCGCAGTAGAAATTAGAGTGTAAAGATGCGCCTAGTTTTGTAAGAATGATTCAAACTGACGATCAAACTCCACGACAAAAAGGCATGATCAACAAATTCAATCCGTTATCAAGTGGTCTTCCAGTATATGAAAATTGTCTTTTGACCAGCTTAAATAATTGTTCCAGTTTGTCATTCCATACTAGACAGCAATTCAATCTATACTTTTCCATTTTTATTCATATTTTTGAATATGATTTTGTTTATCAAAAAACGTGTTAAATACTATCCAGAAAAAAATCAACGGATCCCCTCCCGGTAGCGCAGTTGGTTAACGCGCGAGACTGTAATGGTTTATTGTGATCTTGAGATCGGGTGTTCGAATCACCCCCGGGAGATTTTTTTTGCAGACTGCAGTACTGTACCGATATACTAGCTGGGTGGGAGACTTGATTCATTGCAAGTCAGTTTAATGTCCTATACCAACGTGGAACGAGTATTGTTGGGAGGAGAGTATTTATTATTGCTCGTTCATTTGTCTATTTGTGATGGTCCTACTTCAAACTAGATGTAGAAAGTTTTATTTTTGTAAAATTCAATACAACATGTGTACTGTTACATTCCAATAAAAAGACATGTTCTGTGAAGAAATTGTGGAAGTTTTCGTTCAATTTTCGTAGTTAGCTAAATGCAAAATCATTGGCGTGTGGTGTTCAAGTGTTTACAATGCAACTGCTTTTATGACCCTCCCAATGCTGGTTTTTTCTATCCTGTCAAAACAGAAAATGGTTGGTGTTGGTTTGCTCTCTTACTGGTAGAGAGCTATTCCAAGCTGTTCTCATTATTGAGATTTTGTATCCCTAGCTATTACACCATGATAAAAAAAAAGAGGTTTCAGTAAAACATTTTTGAAACTTGTGGGATGTAAACATTGACTGTACGGATACATTGTTATAAGTCTTTCAATAAATTATTTAAATAGTGCTTCTAGTAAGTTAGTCTATTGAGATTAGACGGGGAAGTGCATTCTATGGTAGTTATAAAAGACATCCATCAACTTCCTAGTCAGTACTATTCAGCCGGTTTATTATTTGGTCCTGTAATTTGTATTTTCTGTTACAGCCTCTCCTTTACAAATTATGGCATATGCTCTGGGGATTCAGTAGTTGTAAGTTTCGATATATCAGTCAATATTTTTCCAGGTTGAAAAGTCTTGCGAATAACATTGACAAGTTTCCCAAGGGTTACCCATTCCTGTGTTGGTATTCTTCCATGACAGAGATTCTCTATAAAAACTGTATACACAATCAAAAACACGTTTTCCGGTAAGTCAGCTAACTTTCGGTTCTTTGAGTATACAGGGAATTTGCAAGAGCAGTGTACAGTAGATTTGTTTTCTTGCTGGCACGAGGGATAGAAAGATTTGCCATTGAGTAATTTTTTAGCATACTGCATGTTTCTTGTACGGTGGTGCAACACTTCATTTGGACTATCAGCAGTATTACCATCAATCTTTTGGGCCTCTAGACATTGTGACCATATTTTTGGTCATGTGAAACTCATGGCATCTTTGTTAGAATATCTAATTTTGTGATGTGATGATACTGATATTTGAATAGTTTTCTTCAACCTCAGCAATTCTTGTTTTAAAGTTTCTCTAATACGGGGTGTCTTTTCGTATTTATTCATACACAGTTTATTGTCGCATGTCGAATAGTATATGAAAAATTTAGACCAAGAAATATAGTGCAAATGATGTTGATAAAAATGAAGAAAACATGATATTACACACCAGTAAGAAAACCTAAACAATGTGTGTTGCGGAAAGTTCTATCGTCTCGTGTGTTACTGTTGTATGAATAATTTTTATCTCTGACGCTACCAATTTTGCTTGAAATAGATTCCAAGAGTAAAGGGAAGCCTGGAAATAGCTTGTATAATATCAAAACGAATAAATACAACGCAATTAATGTTAATAAGAGCAAAGAGAAAATGCGAGTATAAATCAATTATAGACCTGAACAATCTGCGTAGCGACAAGCGTCACTGTTTTTTTAGCACTTCCGATTCTGCTTGAAACCATCTTCAAGTGTAAAGAACCCCATGCTTTTGCATACATGTGACTTCTAATATCACTGCTAATAATGAAGAAACGTCCACACTCACCATATAGAGCACAGACATCTACAAAGCTGCAGAACTTTTCATTTAGCTAAAAGAGTTTAGTTGAAAAATAAAATCTATATAATTTCTTCAATTTCTTTGCCAGTAAATAGCAAAGTTAAGTATTTTAAACTAAATTTTGCCCAAATTTTCAATGGAAATTGCATACAGTTGGTAATAATATTTAAATTAGCAGTACTACCTCCCATGCTATTGGGAAATTATTAAAAGTGTACGAAGTTAGTCTTCTTACTATACCCTATGTATTTATACACTGCTTTTTACAGTTTCACTGACCTTTGATATTTTCCTACTATTTAGATATTTCTGCACATTTTTGGTGCTTCCGTAAAATGTAGAATTTATATTTTTTACAAATCTCCAAGTCGGCCATATTTGGGTATTATTGCAAGATATTCTAAAGTTGTGTAGAATGCCCTTTAGACCGTCCATGATCTCGTAACCGGAAAGAGCTCTAGAAATTAAATAGGAAATTTGCAACCGTAAAGTTGGGATTGTTAAAATATTTTGTGCCCAATAGCTTTCATGCGCAAACATTCATCAGCCTGTCTTGTACATTTTAGCAATTTCAATAAGAAACAGCCTTTTATGATGTACTAAACCAGCTGTGATTTAATATACAGATGATACAAGACATTTTTTGCAAATTACAAATCATAGCCCTTTACTTGAAAACCAGTGTTTTAGCTATCAAGTTGTTTAATTACTTACTTACCAAAATGATACCAGGTGTTTTCATATACGGTATGTGTTGTTTCTTGATATTATATTCTTTACATATAGAGATACATCTAAGATTCCATTTGTTGAGTGTGTACTCTCTAACAAAATGCTAAATTTATTGCATTCAGCTTATATGGAAACTCCCAATTGCTGTAAATTTTTATTCGCTATGTGGCAGCATGCTGGCCAATGCGAAGATTGTTTAGAGCAGTACAATCTTCATGACCCACATTGTTTGCGCAACAGTTTCCTTTTGATATGAATAGCCTTGTGACTATGATGGTAATAAAGACTTTTTGGAGTGATCGTGGAGGTGGAAAAATAATTAGGGCAAAAGTTAGTTCTGCATAGTTTTCTAAAGTAATATCAAGTTAGGGGAAAACTGTCATTAAAGGCTTTCTATGGGTCTTATAGCTACTGAGCTCAGATAGCATGTGTGATATAATTTCAGCTTCACTGTATTTGCATCTGCAATCTTATTCGTTGTTGTTTGTTGTTTCTATTTTGTACCTAATCAGATGCTGGCCAAGGTAACCACGGCTAGTTCTGAGCTGAATGATCTGATTTATTATAGATTTTTCTGCGTTTTTTAAAAAAATCAGGAAATAAAGACTACGCCCAACTTTACCTTTTGGAGTAGCACTCTTGTGATGCTAATATTCTCCCGATTCTGTAAATCCTTCAGTAAACAGTTGAATGACGTTTATAAACTCTGTGGTCTTTAGGGCCCTGGGTGTTTGTTGTAAAGGTTTCCTCGTTATTAACTGTGACATTAAAATCACTTAAGTGAAAGCAGGTTTCCCTTTACACTTGAAATTTATTTCATGCAGAATTGGCAGCGTCAAAACACAAAAGTATTCATACAACAGTAACGCACGAGATTGTGAGCCTCGTCGCAACGCAGATTGTTCGGTTTTAATGAACCACAATTACATGTACATGTCTTCTTCATTGTTATTAACATTATTTGTATTTTATTTATTAGTTTAAATTTTTTATAAGTTATTTGACATAGGACAATAAACTGATTATGAATGAATGAATGAATGACGTTTATCAAAATTATATCTGCAATATCCTTGTGTGATTTTAAATGTCTAACGGCCTTTCAAGTATTGTGGTGCGTCTTATGTGATATGTGGATCCAGCCAGTGTCATAGTAGACAAAATCAATTTCTCACATCATCCTTAACAGGGTTATGAGAACTGGTATTCCGTTTATTACTGAACCACATTCACATGTCTTCTTCATTGTTATTAACATTATTTGTATTTTATTTATTAGTTTGAATTTTTTATAAGTTATTTGACATAGGACAATAAACTGATTATGAATGAATGAATTTTTGCTGAAGTTGGTTGTTTTTTAGTACACTCGGTATCTCGACGCAAAGTTTTATTTGACGTTGAACGAAGAGCGCCCAGTGCGCCCCGGACTTTGATAACATATTGTTGCAGTAAATCTTGTCGACTTTGGTTAGATTTCAGTACACTCGGTATCTCGATGCAAAACTATAGTCATAGTTAAGTGGAAAACGCCTAATGCACCCCGGAGCAATTCGTTTTGTTCATTCATTCATAATCAGGTTATTGTCCTGTAAAATAATGCCCAAAATTTGTATTTTTTGCTTTTTATTGCAATTTCTAATCTTTTAAGTTTATAAAAAAACATTACTACATACTCCCAGCTATCCACAAGCTTTTACGCCCCTATCACCTACAAAAATTTGCGAAATCTATTCCACTTCCCCTATAAATATATGTTCAAAAGATTTTTTTTTTTTTTTTTTTTTTCAATGCTTTATTAAATATATATAATTCATAAAACCATACAAATAATAAAAACATTTTTGATATCCCGCGGGAACTGGATATTAAAAAGGTTTACAAACAAATAAAATCTATGGACTATATTAGAAAAAAAGACATTCATCGAATGTCGAGCCAGTGTTATTCAGTAAGTTCCCATTTGGTCCTGTAGTTTCCATGGCAGATCTCCTTGATAAAATATGGTATTTTCTCTGGGGCTTCGGTAGGCGTTTGC
>JAJMKR010000133.1:0-57369 GCA_030563945.1 Geotrichum australiense | reverse complement strand
AGGACCGAATAACCTAGTCGAGGAGGTAGTATTAGCAAACAAACAAGGATAAGACGACTGACGAAGTATCAGCTAATAAACTAGGTAAGATTCGGTCGATTGAATAAGCTATTGGAATAGACGGCGAGATCAGAGACAGGAATCTAGGATTACAGACGAATATAAAAGGAACCCATTTTGTCAGTAGTTTAGATGGAATGAGACAGACAATTATTTACTTAACAATCAATCAATATCTTAATCTCAATTATTCTCTTAATTCAGTTATTATATTCTTGGGGTTCTTTGGTAAACTCTTGTATTCAACTCATAATCGCTACCTATTATCCTCCTTCCTACCTAAGACTTCCAACAAACAACGATACGAGGCTGAACTGTCACAATTGCATCTTTTTACCTTATTGTATCTATATCTTCTCTGGGTCCTTAATTCTTCGTTTAAAAATCATCAGAATTTGATAGTTATAAATACAATAAGAAAACTTCTTTTTTTTTCTTTCTTTCTTCCTTCCTTCCTTCTTTTTTCCCTTTTTTTATTTTTTCTATTTGGGTTATATTTTCTCCGTGCTGCAACTATCGTCACTTAAATGTTTACGTTAAATCTCGTTGATCATGTTTATATCCCCACCCTATCGTCTACTCTTCATTTTCATATTTATATTCATAGCCGGCGTTAATGCCATCTCGATCTTGGAGTTTCTGACCCTCGACCCTGAGTTTTCTTCTTTCTTAACGCACCTCAACAGTTCCGGTATCCTGGACGCCATCTCTTCTCACAGTGAGGATCTAACTCTCGTAGTCCCGCTAAATTCAGCTTTCGACTTTGCATTTGCGGACTCTTCGTCTATTATATCGTCTAACTCTCTTAGGTATCATATCGTCAACAACTCAATCTACGACTCAGAAAGAGGCGAAATTGGCTACTCGTGGTACACAAATTCGCCCATACTATTTAAAAGTGGGAAAGTCAATACAGATGTGAATATACTGAAATCGAATATTCAGTTGGATAATGGCATTGTTCATATTGTCGACTCTATCGTTAAATTACCTCCTACAGTGGAAACTGTTTTAGAGAATACTATCTTTGGCTCCTTGTGGGAGCATGAGAAGGACGATAAAGTTTTCAGTCAATTGAAAGGTCAATTGACCTTTTTAGTTCCTACCGATTCCGCCTTCAAAAAGGTTTTCAACGATGTGGAGTTGAGTTATTTGAAATCTAGTTATGCACAGGAAGATCGTCGCTTGTTACTAAAATCGATGATTATAGATTCTTTCTTACCTTCCCCATTGGTTTCAAAAACACTTTATTTACACACTTTGAACGGAAACAAAATTTCATTATCTCCAACACTGAAAGTCAACGACACTCACGATCCTTCCGAATCTAACATCCTTACTTCGTCGTCGTCCGTCATACATTTTTACAACACGTTCCTCACACCAGACATTATAGAGTTTGTACCTGAAAAATACTTGTTTGGTTTGAATGCAATCACATTTTGGAAAGAAGTGGTGTTTCGACATCTTGAACATCTTTTGAAAAATTCGGCTTTATCGCAAACTATATTTTTGCCTGATTACTCTGATAACGATTTGGCTGCGACATCAAAAATGTCTATTTTGTACCATTTTGTGGAAGGGCAGTACTGGATTGACTACGACTCTGTTGTTAGATCCAACGTATTATTGACCTCGAAAGCCTCACCAAAAAAAGTGCTAGGTGACTCAAATCAAAGAATAAAACTTACGGCTTCGGAATCAACGCATGCTGTGTATTTAAACAACCACGATCGAATAATATCACAATCGCCTTACGTTGTTGGAAACACATTGATATATCTTATCGACGGATCGCTGCAAATGCCAACCGAATTACCCCTTGTTATTGGAACTTTGTTCGAGTGTGCACATTCAGCTAAATATCTTGACATGTTTGGACTGCTCAAACATTTGGGAAAGAAGAATGGATACACTATTTTGCTTCCTTCCAACTCGGCGTGGAATCAATTGGGGCTGGTAACTTCGTATCTGCTTAAAAACCATACAGCGTTGGAAGCTGTGCTGCAGTCGCTAGTTCTTACCAAACCGTTTTATTCCGATTCTGAACCAGACAAAATTGCGCTGCTTGACGGAAGGGAAGTGAACGTTTCAGTTTTGGAAGAATCTACAATTGGAACTGAACAAACTCGATTTGAACTGGAGGTCGACAACACGATTTACTCAATTCGCACACCAAATATACTTTATTCATCTGGTGTGATCCATCCTATCAACCATATAACGCTACCACCTTCTGTTGAGATAACCCCCATACAGCTTTTAAATTCTGTCGAAGCTGATATATTTATCGATTTGCTAGTTGCTCGCAATCTTTCACATGTACTCGACCCGGTCAACAACTACACAATTCTTGCACCTTCCAACGCCATTCTGTCTGCCAATAATCTAACAGTCTACACTCCAAATATTGATACCATACTTAAACTACACATACTACCATCTACTTCTGATATTCTGTCAGGGCTCCCAGTAACAACGCTTTCCGGCCCCGAAGTCGTACTCAAAGAGACTTCAAACACTAGGTTTGTTATATCGTTTGAGAAAGATAACGAGCATGATGTGCATGTGCTGTCGTACGGAAAAGCTACACTGGGAACAACAGTATTCTATGTCGATAGGCTACTTGACCCAGACTGGATATCGAGTCCACTTCAGGGTCTCAAGACGTTTGTCGCTGTACTTTTCGGTGTAGTTTTAAGTGCAGCCTTGGGTTCTGGTTTGATTGTCGTGTGGATTGGTAAAAATGTGATTACCAAAGGTGAGAGAAAACGGTTGATAGAAACACCGTTGGCAACGCCTGCTGGGTCTGGATCTGGCACACCGACTGGTTATGGCAGTACTAGTAGGAGCGAGAGTCTGAGATCGGGATCGATTACGGATGAGGATGATCTGGAACGTGGCGTGGATCATAAAAGAAGAGGCTCGGAACCTATACCGACACCGTTCGTGAAGTCGGAAAGAAAAGGCGTTGGGTTAGGACTGCCCCCAAGGGGTTAAATAGAATTATTTGCTTTTGTTTCTGTATTAATGTTGTATTTACCATAGTTTTTGTTTCTTGTTTAGTGCTAATGTCTTTTATGTTATGATTGTTCTTTTATGAGCTGTTGGCTCTGTTGAAAGGGTAAGAAATGTTACTGCTTGGATCTCAGTTAATACTGATACAGTACAGTATATGCGTTTTTTCAAAGCATGCAAAATGATATCTTGAGTGTCATGTGCGGATATGTTAACAAATTATCCATAAAATAAAGTCATAGGCATCAAAACATCCAGAATCCACCACACCATCGTTCAAGTAATTCAATCAACCCGTATTTCACCTCTCCTACCATCCCACTTCCAATCCCATACATACCACTCTCACCTCCTTTCCCCCTCCCTTCTACTCTCCCCCAGACACAGATAAAACAACAAAAGAAAAAGCCAAATGGGCGACAAATCATACGACGACATCCGCATCCTTGTTCACGAGTGTCTCGGCGTAGCAGCAGGAATCGACTCAGAAACTCTGTACAACGGATGTTTCCGAGGCGAACTGACCGACCGGCAGGAAAATACGTTCTACGAAAAGTTGAAGACCGAGTTTGGAGTTCCGTTGGTAAGGTGAGGCTTTTTTGTTGAGGGGGAAGGGTTGAACGGGGTGGAGAAGTGGGTGTTTAAGGGAAATTGAGGTGCTAATGTCGTGGGTCTTGTGTAGAATAAAGTATGATAATTGGTTCTTGATTCGAGAAGTGATTGATTACTATGTAAAATTTTACGCTGGTGAAAATGGTAAGTCAAACCACCAATCCTTCAGAACTTCTCCTTCTCCCTTCCTTTTTCTTTCTGACAAGCTTTTGGTGCCCAAATTTAAATAACTAACACAGGATGTGGCGGCGACGTGGGCCGCGTTGGAATACGCGTAGTGGAGGCTGATGAAGATAGTGATGAGGAGTATGAACGACTGTTTGATTTGGAAAAGGAAAAGTTGATTACGAATGGGAAAACTGTTCCGGAAGATGAAGAGGCGAAAAATGAAGTAATTAAAGATGTTCTTTAGTTAGCGGTTTACATCTATCTAAATCGCACGTTCCTGGGGAACGATCTTATAATATGCAAATGTGTCTATGGCTTGATGACTATTCGGTTTGCTACTGAAGGAAAAAGGTAGATTAAATTCTCTAGCAATGTGCATGGTATGTAATAAAGAAGCTAAAAATGATATTGACTTAAATACTATTTATGCCATTCAAGTACCGCAGACGAATGTTTTCATAAATATATTCGTACTGAACAATCGTCTGCACCATTCCCATTCTCTGATTCCTCATCTGTTCCACCAAACTAAACACCGGGTCTTCCTCCTCCTTTTCATCCCGGTCATCCTCAGCACTCACTCCATGCCATCCTTTCCACTTCGTAAGCATGTAATCCAAAACGATATACGTCCCAGTTCTTCCCACCCCAGCTGAGCAATGCACAATCAACGGGCCCTGCGACTGCACGGAATTCACCATTTCCACAAGCCCAAATATACTTTTATCTTTCTCTGTCGGGGTTCCAAAATCCGTCCACGTCTCCACATAAAAGTGGATTACCTCTTTCTCGATCCCGGTGTCCAAGCATTTCACCACAATGTTCGCCTTCGTTACCGGATACGGGTCTTCTAGACGGACCTGGGATTTGGTCTCGACTCGGATTGGGCAAGGGTACGTATCGTCAGGGCCGAATTCGATGGCCGATGAAGCGCCTGGGTCCGGCCAGTACCGTGCACACGCTTCGCGGTTCTTTTCTCGAACGGGGGTTAGCATTAGTACCACTATGGGACCAGGAGATTCGGATGTCAGCACGAATTGCCAAAAATGCGGGGTGGTTGATTCGGTAGGCCCTTGTGTCGCAATGTAGGTTTTGCTTTCGCAACCTGTTGCGGTGAGAGAGATTATCGAGGCATTGAGATACGGGTTCCCTGAGGGTGTGTTTATGGACGCGAGGGTGTGGTCGTAGGGAAGAATGTTCTGTTACAGAAAAAAAAAAGAGCTCGAAAGATTAGTTACTATATTGTGAAGGTGCTGGAAAAAGGGCGGAACTTACGTTGTAGCGATTGCGATCAGTGTTTGAGAGCGCGGTTTTGACGGAGTGTGTTGAGTCTGGAGATGCAAGATTGTGAAGTCGTAGAGCTTCATCGGAGCGAAGCTTTTTAAATTTTGAGGTAAGAGCTAGATTGTAAATCAGTTAGACAGATCTGTTCTAGCTCATCAAAATGAAATAAAGAAAAAAGAAATCAGTGAATGAAAGAAAGAAATCGACTAACCTTCAGGCTGTAAAGAAAGAAATGCAGGGATGTTCATGACTGAATGGTCTGGCGCGTTTTTCGCTTTTCTAAAAACCGACTTGATAATATTTTTCATCAATCAAGTGCAAATTAATCTCAAATTCACAACACACACTTGTATAAAGTAAAGATATGCTGAGATTTGATGAAACTAATCGATCAAGATGAAAAACTAAAAATTGATAAACGCACACTTGTTCTGTACCTGAGCCGGTAAATATGGATCACATGATACTGGCAATTTCGAAAGGAGCTGCCGCCGTAAAGTTTCGGTGTGCTTTTCTTGTTTTTTTCCTAACAGCACATCGGAAGCCCATTACTCAACATAAACACGACGACGATTATCGTATAAGACGGGAGATCATGATTACTGACGGCCAACTCAATACTATTGCAATTACCTTTGGTATTGCATCTATGGTTCTCATCACAGTTTTTCATCTGATATCTAGGAATACCGAAGAACTGAGGGAGTAAGTCAATTCAGTCGAATAATGACCACCTTTGTTTGTATCCCTTCCAAATTCCATGATAGCTTGTTCTAACACGTTTTCCAGAAGCTCTTGAGCTCTCCAAGATGAACGAAATCCAGCTATATATATTTATCAATGCTTTCTAATTCTTACACGCTAGTCTTTCAAAACGTTAAACTTCATCCACCAACTGTACAACATTTACAGCAAAATGATAAAAGACATAAATCTTCTGTTAGAAATCTCAGCACCCGCAAATCTCGCCCCCGAAAAAAGAACAGCCAAAGAAAATAAGCCAAATATAATTACTCCCACACACATACTTTTCAGTTTTTGTATTTCTATTTTTCACCCTACAATACATGTAATATTTTTATTTCTTTTTTGTTATTTTCTATTTATTTCAAACTTCCAAATCCAATGTGGCAACAGAAACTTCACGAGTTTCTAGTCAAGAAAGTACGTTTCCGTTCACTTCAAATTCACTATTCTGTACCGCTCTTTCATGCCAACTAGCGTGTTAACTTATTTGATAGCTACTATCGAGTCATGGGTTTCATCGGTTCGTACGATACACCAACGCGAGGCTGCGTGGTGAACCAGTTCCACCGCCGGATCCAAATCGTAAGTTATAGCATGGCAGTTTTTTTTGGGGGGAAGACACAGTGTTGAATGCGGTGACTAATGTTTTGTAGGCCCGACGGGTATTATGCTGAATAAACTAAAGGTGTTTCGAAGGCTGTGGTGGGAAGAATTCAAGAATCAGTTTAAAGCCAAATGAGTTAAGGTAGGTTAGATGATCTACTACTAACGTTTCAACCAGTAAAAGGAGATGGTTTATGGAACGTGTTGAGACGGGAAATTGGAGGTTTGCACCAACTACACCTAACATATCATCCGGTGCACGATACTCAGACTCGATGCATCATACCTTGATAGATCGATAACACTTTACTTTGCATACACTGTACATATAATTACAACAACCAACCATTACTGGAGAGCATTTCCACTGTATATAAAATATTAGGAAAAAACTATATTGGTTAAAACTTATGAAATTATTTATATAAACTAGCTAATCATAATCCCTTTCAAAACGGCGAATTCACAATCTTGCCTTTACTCATAGGTTGAACTCTTTTGCTCGGAGTAGCCAAACTTTCTCTCGTTGGCTTTCTGAACGTTCTTCTGTCAACCATTCCTACATCGTTATCCAATGCAATAATAACACTCTTGTCACTTCCAAACTTGAAGTTGTCAGCAGCCACATTGTCCGTATACCTCTTGATCAAATAAGGCGACGCATCACCTCTCAACACCTTCTTCAAACTCCATGTAATAACATAAGGACCACTACTTGTAACAATACTTTGTTCTTGTTTGTCCAGACCAGTATTGAAGTAAGCCTTCGTAAAGTCAAGAGGCTTTCGAGTCTCTTTATGCATTTGGGCCAGATGTTCTGGTGATATCTGCAATCTCTTAGGTCTGGGCTTTGAGTCTTTTCCAAAGCTCTTGAGAAATCCAATCGAGCCTTGATTTTTACCTTCTTTGATGGTAGCATCGATGAGCAACAAGTAGGTCTGGCAAGTGGCCAAAATCCATTTACCATCGGATGAAACATCAACGCCTGTTATAGCATCACCCATTCCTGGAAGGGAAGTTTTGGCGTTGATTCCAAGACGATCGTACAATCTGATTTCACCTTTCTTAGAGGCCACTGCTATGTAACCGTTCTCAGTAGAAGACAATGCTGAAAAGTTGACCTTTGTTGCATAATTTTTGAGCTGAGAGTCCACCAATTTAGAGCCCGAAAGTCTAGGATCAATCTTGTACAAAGAATTATCGCCAACACCTAGTATACTTTGTTCATCTGTAGTTTGTGCGTATTTCTGCACTGGAGCAAAAGCATTTACTTTATGGTCATCACTAACTTTCCATTCATCTACAACCTTACCATATTCAAGATCCATTCTGTACAGAGAATGTGGGTCTTCAGGATTCTGCAAGATCATGGCTTTATCTCTTGTGTGAAGCATGACTTTGCTAGGTGTAAATGTAGAACCCTTGGTAGTTGAGATATTGTCAATTGTAGTCTGAAACTCAAGCTCGTTATCGTCAGTTTGCTTGAAAACACCGAGCTTATCACCACGTACCACGTAAGTACGATCATTAGAGCGCCCAACAGCCAACTGGCTATTCTTGCCTTTGCCAGACATCTCAGCTTTATCGTCATACCCTTCGTCGTAATCATGACCTACCGCACTACCGGACTTCAAGCCTCTACTATATTCGGGTTCAGATTCTGACGAGTAATCTGGGAACTCGTCGTCGTCTTCCTCAGGTAGATCGTCACCTGCATCTTTCATATCCAAATCCTTAAATGCCTCTGACAAATAATCTCTTTCATCTGGCTTAACCTTGACCCATTTCTCTTTGTTGTTATTCTCCCAAACAGCTTGCATGAACACTTCCTGGAACTTTTCCAAGTCTTCATAATCAGTAAACTTCAACAACCAAGAATACGCATTTTCTCCCGAAAAAAAGTTGAATATAAACGATAAGTGTTCATAGTTGAAAACAGGATTCATGTTGATTGTGATAGGAATTCCAAGAAAACGCTTTTGAGGACTGTCTACTTCAAGCCAAAATTGAAACCCGCCTAGATCGTAGATAAACACATCTGCAACAGCCAATTGTTCTTTGAAAACACCTGAGTCTGAATCAAACAAGTGCAGTGATACTTTCTGGGTAAGAATGTTTTGCCCTTTGATAATGGGAAGACCCTGCTCATCTTCATTTTCAGCAGCAGATGGGTCCACTTCTTCCTTCTTGATTTCAGGCTTCTTCTTAATTTGGGCCCTGGGGGTTTCTTCATCTGCACTGACAAATCCCTCTCCATCAGTTTCTGTCTCAGTACCTACAAAAAGGTCAGACTCCTTCTTAATTACTGGATCTTCCTGGAACACGAATGAAAATTGATCCAGTTCTTCTCCAGTTGCCAGCTTCCCGGACTTTCTAAACTTTCTCTCAAACTGGCATTTTCGAGCCGCCTGATCAAACTTGTCCAATTCTGCACTTGTGGTCGCGATATCACAGACAAACTTGTAATAGGAACCGCTTGCACCCGCTAAGTTTTTCCATGCAACGAATACTTTTTTGTCGTCGGTGACTGAGTATGAAATTTGCAAGGCCTCATCAATAAGAAAACTCCATTCTCCATCATCCAAACTTTCGTCAAGATCGTCTTCCCCTTCCTCATAAATTTTTTCTGCTATAAGTTGAAAATTGTGTTCAGTTGAGGTTGGTTTAATAGATAAGGATGCGCTCATAGCAAGACATTGAATTGGGTTACGAGCATTTGTAGGCTTCACAATATAGAGTTGGCCACTAGGAATAGTAGCCGTAAGCCCTTTTTCGTTTCCAGGGAGAATCGATCGTATAAAATCCATTGTTGCAAAGTTGCTGGAAAGAAGATGAAACCGAGAATCAACAACGTTACATTATAAATAAAAAAGATGTTAATCTGACTCCGTATTATTTAAATTCATTCTTTCACAAATGCTACAATAATTATTGTAAGAAATCGCCAGTTGTATACAGCCTGAAGCAATCTACTAGGTTAAAGCGACAGTCACATGCTAAACAAAAAACTTTATTTCGCCACTCCAAATTTTGCATCACATGATATAATAATAGTTTTGATACATATAACTTGAAATATCGTTAATAGCATATTATGAATTCGCAGTTCCATCAACGACTACAGACGAACCACTCTGCTCAGGCTCTACTCCCCAACTCAGGCTAAATCCTTCCTTATTGCTAATCCACCTTGATAAACTCGGGTGTTTCAAGAGAACACGTTTGCGACTAGGCCCAGCCAAAGAGTCGGTAGTGTTTCCATTAGCACCAGGTTCTGAATCTCCAGCCTCTTGAGCAGTAATAACTTTCCTACTTCTGGAAGCACGCTTCTTCAGTAACTTATCTAGAGTTTCTTGCTTTTCTTCTTCAAGCCTTCTAACAGACATGTTCTTGCGTCGTCGTGCAAGTTCTGCTCGTTTCAGTTGTTGTTCTTCTTCCGTCAGCTGTTTCTTTTTGGACTCTGTAGGTAACTCAAGTAAAACATCTGGCGTGCTCTCATCGTAACGCGCTCTTTGACGCGCCGTCATTTTTGTGAAATCAGGTTCCTCCTCCTCTCCTTCTTCCTGCTCTTCTAATTCTTCTTCCTCCCCATAGTCCTCCTCAAGAAGTTCTTCCTCTTCCTCCTCCTCTTCGTCCTCTTCTTCCTCAACACGTTGCGTAACCCGACGACTTTTTCTGGGACTGACTTTGGGTGGAGCTGGTTTCGATTGTGTCGCTTTCTTTGGATTGGCAACTACAAACTTGATAGTTCTTTTGACGGGAGCTGGTGAAAAGTCTTCTTCCTCTTCTTCATTATCTTGGTCGTAATCTTCCTCTTCGTCTTCACGGTTGTCCGATTCGTAATCTGATGTGGATGCCATATTTGTGTTATTCAACGAGTATTATGTATATTGAAACTCTTGTTAAATAGTCAAGTTAATTGGAATGTTAGGTATGTCGAACTTTCAACATCTATTGAATTGCGTGAACTAACATCAAGTTATCAAGTTGTAAATTGATGACCACACCTAACCCTTGGAGTGATTTTGGGATGGATCAAAAAAACTCCCAAACAATTTCCAAATGAAAATAAATTTTTAGAAACCTTCGTATAGACCGTTCACCCATTACGCATCATTAACTATGGAAGAGAAGTATAAGTCTGTGTTTGGTGCTCTTATCAACACAATCCGAACGTCTAGTGTACTGGCATCAAATGATTTAAGTTTTTATAGATCCATTGACAAGCAGGTTGACGCCGAAGCTGAAGTTACCTCTCGTCAATTGTTAGACCTGGCATCGGATATAATGCAGGCTGTTATGCCTGGTGAAGTTGAAAACTTAGAAAACGAATCATGGAACTCTGATGTCAGTTACATTTTAGACATTTTGACAGAGCAAATTAATGTAGCATTGGGGGCTCATAAGCGGGGTGAAACTACGGTAAAGCCGGCAAAAGAAAAAGAAGAAAAGGAAAGCACTAAGACCCAACTCAGCAACCAACCAACTGGGCATGTTACAAGACACCAAATTGGCATCGACAAACCTCAGCTCAAATTTGAGAGGAAGGTTGATAACTCGCCCAATAATCCCTTCAAACCGCTGTTGACGAGTAAACCAAATGCTATAGTATCATGGGAAAAATCTATGGAGACTATTGTACCGAATCAAGACGAAGAACTGACGTTACCTCATTATGCACAACCTTACGAAAAAGAAATCAAAGAACAGAAATATCCGAAAGCTATTATGAAAGTATCAGAACCTATTCCAAGTTTGCCCTGGAGCACGACTGAACCAGTTCGCGTTGAAACGGTAGAGCAACTGAAAGCGATGGTCAAACAACTATCTGAAGCAACCGAGATTGCAGTTGATTTAGAACATCATGATTATAGGTCATATTATGGATTTGTTTGTTTGATGCAAATTTCGGATAGAACGACAGATTTCATTGTAGATACTCTAGTGTTGAGGAACGAACTTGAAATCCTTAATACTGTTTTTACCAACCCCAGCATTATAAAAGTTTTTCATGGTGCTACTATGGATATAATTTGGTTACAAAGAGATTTTGGTCTCTACGTTGTTTCTTTATTTGACACATACCATGCATCTAGAGCACTGGGACTCAAACGCCATGGGTTAGCATATTTATTAGAAGTCTATTCAAATTTCCAAACCTCGAAAAAATATCAACTAGCGGACTGGAGAATTCGCCCGATACCTGCTGAAATGCTACAATACGCACAATCAGATACGCACTTTTTACTAAACATATATGACCAGATTAGAAATCAGCTACTCGAGAAGTCTGAAGATAAAATGAAAACAGTGCTACACGAATCAAGAATGACAGCAGCACAACGTTACGAAATTCCTGGGTATGATAGTGGATATAAGCTTCAAACTATGGGGTTTACGTCTGGATGGAAATCAATTGCAAACCGATATAATTTGAACAAAAAACAAAGTATTGCATTACATGCATTGTTTGATTGGAGAGATCAAATAGCTAGGATGGAAGACGAGTCTGTTCGATACATAATGCCTAACCATCTAATGGCAGCTTTAGCTTCGGCTATTCCACAAGATTCTGCAAGTATTCTAAGCTTATCGAGTTCTTCTGGTCCAAAGATCAAAGCGCACTTGAAAAGTATTCTAGAAGTATTCAAGTCTGTTAAAAAGCAAATTGACACTATGGGAGATGATGAGGATATGGAAATGGGAGAATCGTCTGGTTTGCAACCTGTCAAAACAACGTCAGGAGGAGTTACACACATAGAATCGGTTGATTACGATCGCATTGAAAACGAGTTGGACGTTTATAGCGATAACTTCAATCAAGCCAAAATCCGACAAAATCAGCTGTTTTCAATACAATCCAATATCACACAGGTCAGCGAATCCAGCTTCTGGGGTAAAACACTAAATTTCTCTGAAAATGAACGATTAGTTCAAGTTGAACATATTCCCAGCATCTCTGTCCTCGACTCGGACAAACTTAGAGAATTCATTGAAATGAACATTGACGACGAGGACGAGATGGAAGTTACGCACGAACAAGAACCTTCTGAATCAGTAGTAGCTGAAAAACCAGAAGAAAAGGTATATATGGGTCAATCTGCGGTGACAGAGACTATCGAAGAAAGTCAGTCTACTGGTGGTTCCCTAGGTAACATTAGTTTATCTAGTTTTGCGCGACCATCGGGAAAGTCAAAGAAACGCAAGAAAAATAAGAATTCTCTTGAGAACAGTTTGAAACGAAGTAATGAAGCTAATGAATCAGAGGCTGATTCGAAAAAACAGAAAGTGGATGAAGACTTTGTCGCGTTTGACTATTCTACGGCAGATAAAGTGCTAGACCGCGCGATATCGGAAAAGGACAAGCGGAAAATGGAGAAGAGAAAGGCCAAACAGGCACAAAAGGGCAAAACTGATGAGAGGGAAGGTGTCAAAAAATCGTTTGACTTTTACGGGAATTCAGGAGATAATATTCAGAGTGCGAGGAAGAAGTATAATATGGCTGAGAATAGAGGTGTGAGTAAGACGTTCAAGAGAAAATAAGTATTGAGAAGGAGGTTTGATTTATTGTATTTTTTATTTATAATATTTTTTTGTATATAGATACTACTTCTATTTTCTTTCTCAATAAAAATGATCTTGTACTTGTGCATTTAACATATAAATTTATTTAGGCCTCTGTTAAGGTGTGCGTTTTATGATGACAGCAACATGATTCTAATGTAATATGTAAGGTACTATAATTTGCATCTGTTCAATAGGGGGAGGGCATCATGTACTGTAGAGTACGTGTACAGATAATCTAATTACGATTGGTAAAGAAAACTGGTTGCTACCTTATGTGCCAGTCAGTGTCTTTATCCACAATAATTATGGAGATCGTAGGCTTACTATCAAATCAGTTCTAGACCCGCTATTCATGATTGCGGAGAAGTAGGCAGTGCAGGTAACGCAATATACCTATAAATGATAGATGGCGATCACATATTTTAGAGATTGAATATGAATTATTTCTGATATCCGTAATGAAGCTATGAGTAGGGAGGTGTGTAAATTTTGACTTCTATTCATGGAACATTTTGTATACAGGAGAATGCTAACTTATCCAGTAGTTCAGACATCAACTTAAAGTATCGCACCTTCTCAACACGTGTACCTCTCAAGATTAGTGGATGGATAGCTGACCTCCCTATGCTGAAGATAAATCACTTTCGATTTTAGCAAATCAATGTGGTACGTTTGTTTGGTTCCTGGATGTTGTGTTTATAGATAAAGTGGTATACAAAGATACGTGGGCTTCGATAACGTCAATAAGTTCAAGGAGAAGGCGCAATTGCGTGGCAGTAACGGCGAATCAGGCAGATAGCAGTAAAGTGATTCATGATATGGAGAGGCAAATCATTACCGCAAAGATTACATGTAGATATATTAAGAGAAAAGTATCAACTTTGCAAAATGGTAAGTTTTTTGATCCCTCTTTAAAAGTTAGAGCTAAGATAATCGATTTACTAAATCTGAATGTCCTTTGAAGAGTCGTTAAATTCACAAAACTATAAGAAATGAAGTAAATACATCACAAGCGTTGGACAAAATACGGCTTTAGTATCTTGAAGCTGTATTTTTATTTGTTCTTAAGTTGTCTAAAAGTTGAATAGTATAGGACAAGCAAGAAGATCATGATGAATAGTCAGAAATATTTTTGTGATCTATAATAGGTATACATCTTGTTTAGTTTCTATAATAATATATCGATTATACTAACCGACTTGATAGTCTTGGAACTAGATGAGGGAATTATGAATGCTTCGCACAGATTTACACATCTCCGTGACAAGTTGTGATTTTCAAGAGATTATGATGATAATTGGCATCAATCACAGGTTTTCAACCTTTGGAAACGCAATATAAAAGCGATACTCAAACAATAGGTGTAGCACATTCAGTGATTCAAGCGAAGACGTATGATACAGGCTCAATAATTTTGAGTTGAAAAAACTTTCTACTGGGAAGTAGTTGAGACACATACCAGTACAAGAAACTATGGGAACTATATTTGAGATATCTAGAACTCAATACTCGAATGTTCTTCAAAGCTGGACTGTATAAAATTATGGCCTTCTAATATATAGTTGGAGATAGACCAAGCCATACCAATACAAAATTAGAAATGGACGTCTATAGTAGATTTCTCTAAATTATATTGTTTTGAAAAGAATACATTAAGACTGCTACTCTAACATTCATGTATGAATAATATTGAATATAAACACTTCTATTTTATTGGACATAATAAAATATCGCTTGATTCTCGGTGGAGTGTAAAAAAAAAAAAAAAAAAAAAAAAAAAAAAATACAACAAAGTAATGTGATCTTGGGTCTATTGAATAAACATGGCATTCATACCTATCTTCTAATGATTAAAACTGTTTTTATGAATCAGTAGGTACTTAACGAAGCTCTACGTACTATGATATTGACAGCCTTTATAAACGTACGAACACACTATAACCATCGGGTTCTCCAAAATAACCACACAAAAACTTGGATGTATGCATATATAAATACCTAAAAATTTCTCTATTTTCATAAATAAAAATTGACATAAAGAACTAACCTGATTGATCATTATACTCAGACCAGATTTCAAGTTTGGGAGACATGAGAAACTTTTGTAAAGTTTCAATAGCACTTCTGGGTGTTGGCTTATAGCTTGACAAAGTATGCTGAATAAAAATGTCAGTTATTGACGGGTCAATTTATGATAACCGTTCCTAAAGCTTCGCAATATACTGTACATCAAAGTGCGAATCTTCTCATATTGAACTTTGCACTAGAAAAAGAGCTAATTGACCAAACAGATTACCCAGAAAACCTAACAACCACCATTCTTGCCCGCTTTGCTTATGAATTTCGATTACAAAAGCGAAAATTCTATCACTTCTTCTCTGTTTATGTGTTGCAAAACCGAACTACACACACGTGAAAACCACCAAATTAGTAAATTTCCTAATCCGGCTAAAGATTCTTTTTAAAAATTCAGCTCTTCGAAACCCATCCAGATATATCCAGGTATACTAGCCATCACATAGCAATATCGAGATGTTAAGATTGTGACGCAACTGTCCATCTTCAAATACAACGCATCCTAGATCTCAACAGAGTGTATATGTCTCGTTAAGGAGGGTGCATGCGCTACTGAGATGATAGAAGTTGCATATAGGTTTGCGTGCTTGTCTTGCTAAAAGATACTACGAAGATATGATAACTGTCCTTTATATCCATGAAGTCTATATCACAATGTGAAATTGGCAATGCAGCTATAATTACATTTATTTCAAAGACAGCAACACTCATAGGTCAGAGATGGGCAGAGAGGTTAAGAGAGAGTTGGATGAACGTTAGAGAGGATCATAAGAGTCAGAGAGGGTCGAAAAAGATCAACCAGCGAGGGTTTAAAGCAACGTGCCTTGAAGCAATCCACCATCTGCTGTATAATAATGTGGGAGATAGTTACGCTTAAATCTTACGGGCTGTGCCAAATGACAACCTTTTTTACAACAGTCTTTTTGTGGAGGTACAGTACGTTAAAGCTTTTAGCTCATCCTACAGCTATAATCAATTCAATGAAGATCGAAAAACAGTTTTCAGTTGATATTCATTCAGCGTTTGTCCCGGAACCAATCGGAATTTGGTGGCTCTTTCTAGAAATCCTGCTTGTAGAAGTTGCCCTAAGGAAACTGCCCTTTTGATATGAAATTTTGATATCAAAAAAATCTTTACGATTACGTGCAAATTACATCTTTCTATAAAAATGAAAAATGTTTGTTTGGTGCTCAAATCATTGAAGCAATAAAAGAACCGGCTGGGAAAGAGTCAGAAAAGGTTTAGATGACGTTTAGAGAAGCTCGATAAGGCCAGAAAGGGACAGAAGAGGCTTACCATGACTTTTTGTATAACTTTGAATTTCAAAAATACGAAACAATCGCCATCAAAGCTGGCCAAGTTTGGGCTGGAAACAAGAATTGCTAGTAATCAATATTAAACTAACAAATTAAACTACCAGAAATTTCCATTCTTTTCACATATTATATCATCAGTAATCAAATATTAAACTAAAACATCATCAGGCGCTATCAGAGATTATGTCTCTTTCTGGCTAAAATTAAAAATAGCAAAACTCAAAAGATGTAAAGATGAAGGGTGTAAAGGTGCTTAGTGTACGTACAACAATGAGGTAGCTTTAACGAACTTTCTCACCGTTTTCAGACCTGGCCTGGTTTTTCAGTAAAAAACTCGGATCCAGGGCTGAGCATAGACACCAGGAAGTGCCTACAAGGCTCGGAAATGGGAACGTGAAAGTAAATACATAGCTGGCATTATCTTTTTCTTGCGATCCGCATTTTCCTTCTCGCGATCCGCGTCTGCTTAACTTTGTCAGCAATTCAATTACTAAGAAATGTGCCGTATGACCAGGTCAGTTGCAGACTTTGCTTACAAACGCCAGTGAAATTGCAGTCTCGCTCCAACTGTTGCTGGGTTTTCATTTTCATTTTCATTCTCATTCTCATTGTGAAGAGGATCAAGACAGTTGAAGTTTATTCTATCGCTCTGTTTCATGGTACTGTACAGAATGTATGTCCAGATTTATTCCACTCCCTAAGCGGTAAGTACGCAAGGTTATGGTCTCCCGCTTTTTTCTTTCTTCTCACTTTTATGCGTAAAGTGTCTCCTTCCAAACAAGGTTTCAGCAAGCATATTAATTTTGGTATTAAAATTGCAGTATGTGATTTACAAAAGCTCTTTCTATCACATCTATAAATACCATTGCAAATCGCCTACTTGATTTGATGTTTGCCAATTCTCATCCTCCATCTCTAGTTAGTATTCAAACCGAAAAATCAAACAATCTACACAAGTATCATAATACACAATCGAAAAATGACCCCTATTCCTAAAACTCAAAAGGCAATTGCTTACCACGAGAAACTTGGACCTCTCAAAGTTGAAACTTTCCCAGTTCCTTCTCCCGAATCAGACGAGCTTTTGGTTGAACTTCGCTACTCTGGTGTTTGCCATTCTGATCTCCACGCTTGGAAAGACGACTGGGGTACCCCATGGCAATACCCTTTGATCGGTGGTCACGAAGGTACCGGATACGTCGCTGCCGTTGGTGATAATGTCAAGGGCTTCAAAGTTGGTGACCCGGTCGGTGTCAAGTGGGTTAACGGTACTTGTCTCGACTGCCGATTCTGCTTGCAAGGTGCTGAAGCCAATTGCCCAAGTGTCTCATACACTGGTTTCACTCATCCAGGTACCTTCCAAGAATACTGTACCGTTAAAGCTGCCCACGCTGCTAGAATTCCTGAAGGCGTCGATTTGGCCGAAGTTGCTCCTATTCTGTGTGCAGGTGTTACCATCTACAAGGCTTTGAAGAGAACGGATGCTAAAGCTGGTGACACTGTTGTTATCATTGGTGCTGGTGGTGGTCTTGGATTGTTAGGTGTTCAGTACGCTAAAGCACTCGGATTTATTGTTATTGGTATCGATACCGGAGCAGAAAAAGAAAAGCTTTTCAAGTCAAGCGGTGGTGATGTGTTTATTGACTTCAACAAGGATGATGTTGTTAAAACGGTCCTTGAAAATACTCCTGGAAAAGAGGGTCCAAATGCTGTTGTCAACGTTGCTGTTGCCAAAAATGGTGAAATTGTCGAAAAAGCTCTTGAAGCATGCCTTCAGTACGTTCGCCCTACTGGTACTGTTGTTCTTGTGAGTTTGCCTGCCGATGTGGTCGCCAAGTCTCCTGTTGCTTCTCATGTAATGAAAGCCATTACCATCAGAGGTTCTCTAGTTGGCAACAGAGAAGATACCGCTGAGGCTATTGACTTTGTTAGAAGAGGTTTGGTCAAGTGCACTATCACAGTTGTCCCTCCCAGTGAATTGGAAAATATTTACAAGTTGATGGATGAAGGAAAGACTGCTGGTAAATACGTCGTGGATTTGAAGAAGCTCTAAATCGCTTTGTTGTGAAATGAAATTTTAGCAAGATACAACTGTTGTATAATATTTTTCTACTCAGTATTAATGAATATATATGTTATGATAATGGAGGTAATTTCCGAATGATATAGAATGAATTCTGTGAATACGCGAAGCTATTAGTGAACTTGAAGTAGACAATGAACTATCTATATAGAAGTTTCTAGCTGAGACCAAATTGTTTATTGAGTTGTGAAATCCTATGGCTTTATAGACATAATGATGATAGTGTTATGGAGGTGTTATTTAATGTGTTCATAATCATAACCTTAGGCCTTAAAGGGTATCTAACTCATAGACATGGTATGGTATAAAATAGTGCACTCGATAGTTTGATTGAGATGTTAACTTATACTCTAAGATCGAAGAACTTAGTAGCTAAGTAGCCCCCCGCCAGAACTTCACAAGAATCGTGAAAACTAGGTTTCACCCCTGGTAACTTACAGTACTTGTGGAGTTTGTGGAGATAACGATAAGGTTACACTAATTTTCTAATCGTGAAAAAGAGCACGGGCCGGTCCTCGTGCATAAAGAATTATCTAGAAGTTCTAGGGAAGAGCAAACATTGCATAAGTTAATCTGCTAGAATGATAGAATTCTCTAGTTATTATTCCGGTCATTTTTCAGGCCTTGTTGAGAGAATTAATATGACAGTTTGGGAAGATGGATTTTAAGTTTAGAAAAAGTAGTAAAGTTATAAGATAATTAATTATTAATAATTAGTCATATTGTCTACTAACATTGGGAATTTTTATATTATTCTTCTGACAAGACTCGATACTCAGGACAAAATATGTTAAAGTGTTTACTGACTTTTTATTAAAGTCAAGGAAAACAGCTAAATTTCAATGACAAAATTGCAGTCCTTAAAACTTTTGGTACAGCTCCTGGAATTGTATTTTCAAATGGGAGGTTTACGTAGCGGTGCTTTTACTAGCTCCCATATATTTAGGCATTTTGTTAAGGTGTGCGTTTTACGATGCTACTGTACTGTATGTAAGGTACTAAAGTTTGCAGCTGTTCAGCAGCAGGGGAGCGCATCATGTACTAGTACGTGTACAAATTCCTCAATGATGGTAAAGAAAAAAAATGGTTGCTAATTTGTGAACCAGCGTAGTTTATTCATAGCAATTGTGTGGAGATCTGTGATAGCTTCTATTATGATTTTTGTGCAATAAGACAAGTAAATTTGCTTGAGAGTGGAGTCAGTTTCTGTTCTAAAGGTGGATGCTCTGATTTCCGTATCTGAAATGTTTTGGCGCTTGAATAGACCAACTCTCTGTAATCTGGGCAAAGCTGGCAATACCTTTGAGCTTATACTGTTAAACAAATTCTTGACCTGCCATTTGTGATTGCGGAGAGGCAGGCATTGAACGCAATGCGATATACGTATGATTATTAGATTATGATCATATTTTTTAGCAATCGAATATGAAATGTGTCTGATATACGCAGCGAGCCTTCGTGTAAGGGGGGGTTTAAATGTCGATTTCAGTCCATAGAGCGTCTTGTATACAGGAAAATGCTAACTTATATAGTAATTCAGGCATTGCCTTAAAGTACTGCACTTTCTCAACACGTGTACCTCTCAATAATTAGTGGATGAATAGCTGATCTCCCTAAGTTGAAATTAGATCACTTTCAGTTACAGTACAGTAGACCAATGTTGTATGTTTAGTTGATTCTTGGATGGTATGTTTATAAACAGAGTGGTAATCAAAGATAAGTGGGTTATTAAAAAGGCCAATGAATTTAAGGAGGAGGCTCAATCACATAGCAGTCGAAGTAAATCTGGCAGATAACAGTAAAGTGTCACCAAGTACGGAGGGCATATGATTACAGCAAAAGTACATATTGATAAATGAAGCAAAAAGTATCAGTTTAGCAAGTTGGCACAGTCATATTGAGTCCTCCTTAGAATTTAGATTTAAAATAATTGATCTATTAAATCTGAAAGAACTTCAAAGAGTCGTTACAAAACTATAAGAAATAAGGTAGACATTTCATTGGTGAGATAACCCACTTAGATACATCGCAAGTTTTGGAAAAAATAAGCCTCTTGTACGATGTATTTGAAGCCGCATATCGGTTTGTTCCAAGATTGTTCAAAAGGTGAATGGAAAAGGGGAAACAAGATAATCCGAAAAATTTCCAGTATTTTATAAGCACATTAAATAGATTCTTCTGATTTACCTGGAACGAGACGAAGGAAATTATGAATGGCATCATACACATTTACCTATTTCCCTGACGAGTTGTGATGTGCAAGAGATTGTAGTAGCTAAATGTCAAATATCTAGGAGCTGGAAACATGACTTACGAGGAGTACTTAAACAGTAGGGCTAGCATGTTAAGTTTGGTGATTCTGGCAATGACGCTAAAATAGGTTCAATATTTCTAGCCGGAAAAGCTTTTCCATTTGGGACTAAAGTTAAAAGTTAAATAGTAGTGCAAGGCTTGGAAACCATCGAATCTGGGGTAACTAAAAATCAATACTTAAATGCCCTTCAAAGCCAAACTGTACGCATTTTTTTATGGCTCCCTTATTGATAATCGGAAGTTATGTAAACAGTATCAATAGGAAAATCAATGTTCATAGGGGATTTCTCTATATAGACATATGTTATTTTGGAATACGTAATGATTGTGATTTTGATATTTTTGTTTGAATATAAACGGGTTTAATTTATTAGGCCTAATAAAATATCGCTTGATTCTCGGTGAACTATCAAAAAACAAATATAGCAAAGCCATATGCTCTTCAATCTCATGAAAAACATGACATTCATACTTATTTCTTTAGACAACTAATACTAAAAGTTTCCTTGTGAATCAGCAGAGTACTCAACAGATATCAATGGATTTTATGATATTGACAACCTTTAGTAACGTAAGAACACACCATAACCATCGGGTTCTCCAAAATAACCACACAAGAAGTTGGACGTAAGCATATATAAATATCTACAAATTTCTGTATTTTCAAAATTGACATAACGAGTTTGCTACATGGATCATAATTACCGGAGGGTTTCAAAAACTTTTGTTTTAGAAATGCGGTAAGCTTTTGTGAGATTTCTATAGCACTTATGGGAGTTAGCTTGTAGCTTGACAAAGCAGGCTGAATAAAAGTGCCAATTGTTGATGGTATTTTCTAAGGTGTTTATTCCTAAAGTCTCACAATATAATTTTTACCTCAAACTGCGAGTGTTCCTATATTGGATTGTCAGAAGAGTTAACTGTACAAGTAATTTTCCGGGAAATTCTGACAAAAACCACAGTGACCCTTTCCGTTGCTCATGAATTTCAATTTCAAAAGTGAAAATTCTATTTCAATTATTATACAAAGGATTGACTGTTACAGCATTCAAAGAATGTCTGGAATAGCCCCAACTCTTAATGGATCCAGTTCACTTGTATTCAAATGCCATTTGTCTCGATAACGACATCATTCTTCACGGCGTTAACTTCGCGTGCTGTTCAGCTATAATTGTACAAATATGCTATCATGTTGTGATCTGGTCAATTGTTTAATTTGTCCCCGAACGCCAGCAAAGTTTTCCACTTGCTCCAAATGCTTGTTTTTCATTTTTCATTGTGAAGATTGAAACGGTTGATGTTTTCCTTTCATTCTGTTTTATGGTACGCCCAGGTTGGTTTATTTCACTCCCTGTACATAAAAAACACAAGGTCACTGCTTCCCCGCATTTTTCACTTTTATGCTTAATGCCTCCATCCAAACAAGGTTTTAGCGCGCTTAACACTACTATTGCGTCCTCGTATTTTGTTAGCGCATTTTTCATGGGCACAGTGGTAATCCTGATATTACCAGGTCCGCTCCACTACTAAAGCCAGTCAACGTCAGTTGTGTTTTCCTTGATTTTCAGCATCCACACAGAATAGCTTACCGTTTCTAACTCAATGATACTTGTTATTCTGCTCAGACATCCGGAGCCAATTCTCATTTATTTCCGATGTTTATATTAGATTTGAATATTTCTATTATTCCTCCACCCTTACATGTCTCCTCGCAGTTGTCGCAAAATGGAGATTCTAAAGAAAGAAATGCACTGAACAATTGAGAAAAGAGGAGCATGCGGATTGTAAAGCTCTTTCTAACACATCTATAAATACCATTGCAAATCGCCTACTCGATTTGATGTTTGTCAACACTCATCCTCCTCTAGCTAACATACAAACTAAAAATTCCAACCATCTACACACGAATCGCAATAAAAAATTATCTAAAAAATGGCACCTATTCCTAAAACTCAAAAGGCAATTGTTTTCCACGAGAAACTTGGACCTCTCAACACCGAAACTGTTCCAGTTCCTTCCCCCGAATCAGATGAGCTTTTGGTTGAACTTCACTACTCTGGTGCTTGCCATTCCGATCTCCACGCTTGGAAAGCCGACTGGCCTTTCCCATGGCAATACCCTTTGATCGGTGGACATGAAGGTACCGGTTATGTTGCTGCTGTTGGAGAAAACGTCAAAGGCTTCAAAGTTGGTGACCCGGTTGGTGTCAAGTGGGTAAACGGTACTTGTCTTGACTGCCGATTCTGCTTGAAAGGTGCTGATGGTAACTGTCCAAATGCCAGATACTCTGGCTTCACTCATCCAGGTACCTTCCAAGAATATTGTACTGTTAAAGCTGCACACGCTGCTAAAATTCCCGAAGGCGTCGATTTGGCCGAAGTTGCTCCTATTCTGTGCGCAGGTATTACCGTGTACAAGGCATTGAAGAGATCGGATGCTAAAGCTGGTGACACCGTTGTTATTACTGGTGCAGGTGGTGGTCTTGGATCATTGGCTGTCCAGTATGCTAAAGCACTTGGTTTGATTGTCATCGGTATTGATAGCGGAGCAGAAAAAGAAAAGCTTTTCAAGTCAATTGGTGGTGATGTTTTTGTTGACTTCATGAAGGATGATATTGTTAAAAAGGTCATGAATAATACCCGTGGAAAAGAAGGTGCAGATGCTGTCGTCCATGTTGCAGTTGCCGAAAAGGCTATTGACGCATCTCTTGAATACATTCTCCCGACTGGTACTATTGTCCTTGTAGGTTTGCCTGCTGATGCAGTCACCAGGTCTCCTGTTTTCACCCATGTGTTAAAAGCCATCACCATCAGAGGTTCTCTGGTTGGTAACAGAGAAGATACTGCTGAGGCTATCGACTTTGTTAGAAGAGGTTTAGTCAAGTGTCCTATCAAGATTGTTCCTCCCAGTGAATTGACCAACGTTTACAAGTTGATGGAAGAAGGAAAGATTGCTGGTAGATACGTCTTGGATCTAAAGAAGTTTTAGAAGACTACTGTTGTATAGTGCTTTTTACCCGGTATTAATGAATATATAATGATGACGATGTACAAATAAAAAAATGAATTCATGCTTATTATGCTAGCGCTCTATTAGTAAAAATCCATACTTACCTACGATTGTAGAACGGAGAGGTATAGTGATACTCATAGTAGGCTGTCCAAGTATTTTATTCACTATAATACTACAACCATATAGATTTATAGAGTAAAGATGATTCAAATTGACAGAAATGACTTTTACTCGCATGTATCAAGAACAGAAATTAGTCCATGTGCTTGAGATTAATACAACATTGCAATTTTCGAAGTCAATATAGCCATATTTGCGGCACATGAGTGCACTCGATTCCAATTGATACATCTTCAAAGAAAAATCAGTTTATAAAAGTCAATTCTTGTTTAGACAAGTTCTTCAATATATCTCATAAATAGAACCCATAATATATAAATAACAGCGACCCCCGAGATTGAAAAGCATCTATTTATCACAATTCATCGTCCACAAAAACCTTTCTCCTTGCCAAAGGGTTTCCAAACACCTCATGTCTAACTCTTGCCATTTCCGCCTTATCAACCCCTTCCATACCTTTTTCAACTCCCTCTCCCAACCAGTTTAAAAATTCATCCTGAACCTTCAATTCTTCCTCACTTCTAAGATTATCTCTTTTCCTCAATACAGTCTGGCCCTCGCCTTTGTCTACTGTGTACTCGTGTAGCTTGACTACGGTCGAAAACATTTCGTGTTGCACGTCTTGATCTAAATTGCCGTTTGCTAACAGCTTCTGGAATAGTAATGACCATTGTTGTTGCTCTGTGTGGGGCCATGTTAGGACTCGGTCGGTAACAAAAATTGTCAACTTTGAAACGGTGTCTGGCTTGAATTCGGTAATAGCATCGCGCAAGATTTTACTTCCTTCATGATCCAAAAATGCCTGATTCGATGCGTGGTAAACTTCAGAATCAGTCTGCTCCGTTCCCACAACCGATCCCAAAGCATACACTAGACGCCCTGCAAGGACGTTATCCTTTGAAGATAGTGATGATAGAATGTCAAGTAATTGAGATGTAATTGCTTTTCCGTCAATAAGTTCGAGCGCACTAGGGTTGTTGCGTAATGCAGCTCCAACGATGCGAACTGCAATTTCCCGCTGGGTAGTTAGTGATTTGTCGGTTACGATTTCAAGAATAGAAGGAAAGTTGGCAGGTGAGGCAAGCACCATTCCGAATTCAATTTCGTGTGCCAGTTCGGCAGCTGTTTCAAGTGCACTCGTCAATTCTGCGGATTTCGCTTTCTTGTATGACTTGATTGTTTCTAGTGAAGGTCCTAGCTCACCATAAGCCGCTGAATTGATGTGCTCTTTCAATTTTAGGTCTTGTGGCGTGTCCTCTTCCACCGGCTTTTCAGCTTGTGCCTCCGATGGGTTCTGATCTGGTTCGGTATCGCTCAATTCGATGAGATCCGGAACGAGCTCAATGGCATTAGATTCTTCGGAAGCTTCGTTTGGGTCAAGAAGTTTCGCCTCTTGAAGTCCTGTTTCCAAGTTGAGACGAACGTGCAATCCAGGCGGAATCGATTGACCAGGTTTTACTATTTGCCATTCGTTTGATGCTTCGAAAACTTTAGGATAACAAGACCCTTTTTCGCAAATTTGGTCTTCTGAAGCCATGATTGCAGTGGTAAGTGAGAACAATAATGCTGAAGAGATTAGCTTCATTTTATACGAAGAAAACAAAAATAAAATGCTATAACAAGATATGTGCAAGTTGATCAAAAGTCTGGGATAGTTTAACTTTTTGTAATTGTGTGTTAATTTTCCAGAATCTCTGACGTGTGGAGAATTAGAAGCATAAACGGGAAAAATCTGATTTGGGTACAATAACTGAGTACTGTATTTTTTATTCTTACTTGAGCACATTGACAAACCCTGAACACGAACATTTCACGATTTTCATTCTCGTAAAACACGACTCACTCAATAAAGGTAGTTTTGCTAATATTATGTGACAAAATTAGAAGTACGAATCAACACACAAGCACATACGCATACACATAAAAATGTCCACAGACGAAGAATTAATAGAACTTCAATCGTTCCTAACAAAACAAGGCCAGTTTCTTTCAGGGCATGTAACTCTACCACAGGAATCACAGAACCATCTGCATTCCCAGCTCAAATCACTATACCCAAGTCTAACCGACACCCAAATCGCTGAACTCGCGTCCCAATCCCTCGAGAGATTAAACACTCTCCGCACAGAATACCTCTCACACTACCTCACACCTTCCCTTGTGCGGCAAATCAGCTACCAGCTTGTCGATATCGAGCGCGGGGCTCAGGCCCGAGTCCGTGAGCTCTCGCAGGGTCTCGCCGACGCACTCGGGAAAAAAGACGTCACAAGCAACGAGCTCTCCCGCTTCCTCGACACGCTGCCAGTAGACAAAGTGCTGGAAGTTGCCGGGGATCTACTTGATTCCGGGTGTGACAAACGAACGTATTTCAAACTTCGCAAAGCTCAAGACGATTTTAGAAAGCTACAGAAAAGGGAACGAAAGTATCAGAGGGTTTTGGAGGAGCTGAAGAATACGTTTGGAGATGACGTGGAGGAATCATTGGCAAGTTGTGTAGTCGACTCGGAGTTGCTGGTAGAAGCTAAGACTACAGTTGCAGAAGTTTTGAAAAAAGAGAGGGACGATGAAGAGGACACACAATCTATGGCAATGAGGCTCGATAAACAGCAGCTTCTTGTTCACGATGATTGCAGCGGATTACTCAGTCAGGTCTTCAAGGCCGGGTAATAATATCGTGAAGCACCGTGATAAAAATCTTAAAATTTTTCTTCCTTCTTTTTTACTCTTCTTTTTTTTTCCTCCTTATTCGCATGGGCATTTCAAATAATAGAAAATTGATCAGATTTGTCGTACTTTGGTTGATTGATACTACGTGTCCTAGAATGAGAATCAGAGCAATACACATTATTTAGCTTTATGTTTTGTGCATCGACTGAAGCTAAACAAGAGGTCTTTGAGACATTCTCGTTTATTTAGGTGTGATACGTGTTTTATCGCATTATATAAATACGTATTATTATAATCAATATGACAACCATTGGGGTTCTGCTGAAACGTTAGTTCACGTCTAGTTACGATTAATTGTAGTATGCCTGTTGATAACTTTCTGTATGAAAAGTGCTTTCTTTGTGTGGGATCTGTGCTTTAAGACTTGTTACATTTTACATCAAGCATGCCAGCATTCACCCCATTTTTTTTCCACCCTTTTTACATCGTTTTCTGTTTCTATAAACACTGTGCTATTCACCAACCAACAATGGCAGAAGAGATTCCCAATTCCCCACCGCACTCTCCACCAATTCCTCTCGCCACCTCGTACCTCCTTTCAACCCTCCCACTCACCACGACCCAACTTTTCCGCCCTCCGAGCCCGAGTTCATCGGCAAAAGTGACACTCAAGCTACGACCAATTGGCTCTGCACCTTCGCTCAAACAGTCAGTTGTGCGTATCAGCGGGTCCCAGGAGTTTGGTGCTGTGGTGAAATACATTCGAAAACAGCTCAAAGTTGGGCCCAAAGAGTCGGTGTTTTGCTACGTTAATGGGTCGTTTGCGCCGGCGCTGGACCAGAAGGTGGAAGAGATCAAGAATGTGATTGGGATGGAGATTGTGGAGGTAGGGTATTGCTATAGTGTTGCCTTCGGATGAGAATGCTGACCATAAGGCTGAAACTGTACTCCTGTTATATTATAGCGTGGATTTTGTTCCAAGTGTTGTGAACTGATACGCTCCATGTTGGCAAAGAAAGTCAAGAAATCTTGTTGAGCAACGATCAGTTTTTATTCGACTACAATTGAGAGCCCACCGGTTATTGTGCCTTAATTGAGGCTTTTTCCATCTACGTGGATGAACCGTTTTGTTTTCAATCCCGCTCCTTGCAATCATATGCATCTTCTCGAAACTTTATAAACTAGTTTAACGTAATCTGAGATAAACAGTATTAAACACACGAATTGCTGGGATAATAAGAACAACTTTACAGGTAGTGAGAAATCAATATAATAGAACATTTTATTTTTTGTTTACTTACTTTTACCACCTTAATAAACCAATTCTATCGGCCTGTTCTTTCAATAGAAATGCTTCTTCTGAATTTATCCAGTGACTGAACACTGGCACTTGATGATCTTCTTCTTTCTTTTCTAGCATTGTGAGGGTGCAAATCACTCTTTCCAGCTTGCTTAGCCAACAGATACAAAATATCTGTCAAAGAAACTACACCAACCAATAAACCGGCACTATTGTTTCTCATCAATTCTCCAGAAGATGAGGGCTGAACGATCCATAATCTATGCGCCTTCGTGGCAACCAATTTGGCTATGGTTCTAGCTAGCGTAGTCTTTGAGGTGACATGGAACACAGGGTAAGAATCTTTACCATCTTCTAACCCCCTTGTGCTCAGAATTAGGCTCAAGAAACTCTTGCAGGATGTGTGGAGTAGAGCTTTCTGAGATGACTTAGTGACCAGTCTAGCATCCACAATTGATATATTACCCAACAAGTTGTTTGATCCATCTGTGACTGCTACGGAAGATACTTTTTCTTCGTGCATGATTTGTAGAGCGTCGATAACTAATCTGTCGCCGTTAATAGAAATGACAGTTTTGGAGCCAATTCCCAAATCGTCTAAAGTTTTTGAAAACAATGGCTCAAGCGACTTAAAGAACCGAGCATTTTCCCATATAAAACGGATCAGACGACGTTGAGATAAAACACCTACAATGACTTGATCATTTTTAGGGTCCGTGATGGCAATTCTGTGGACACCGTTTCCCAAGATTTCTACAGCTTCAGAAATAGTTTGAGCAGAGGTCAATGTGATCAGGGCGTTTTTCACACCTAATTTTGAGGCGAATTTAACAGGGACAGGTTTGCCTGCTCTAGCTTCACGTAAATATTTCAGGTCTTCTTCAGACTGCTCACCAGCAGGTTCGACTTTTCCCAAAACCATTAACAGATAAGCTACCAGATCAGCGTAATCAAAAGTACCTGAGATGACGGTGTCACTCAAGTTTTCTTTAATGGGTAAAGATGTGAATTGATTTTGGTTTAGGATCTCAAATGCTTTTTCTACTGAGGTGTTTGCTTCAACAGCAACTAGATTTTCTCTCTGGACCAATTCCGACATGGGCACATCCTGCCAGTCTCTCCTGAAAGTATGAGAGGATTTTGTGTTAACTGGCGAAGAAGGATCATCACTACTACTCTTATTACTCGATACAGAGGTAGCCCTTTGTTTGGTTGTAGAAGGTGATACGACTATATCAGCAATTTGACGATTTGATTCTGGAGAACCGGGGTTGGTATCTAAAGCTCTTCTAGGTTGATTACTCTGATTATCGGACATTTTAGCGTGTAGTAGAAACTGATGCACAATGACAAATTGCCTACAAAAGACGAAGAAAAGAAGGAATTTAATAAAAGGTATTGGCAAAAGTAGGAAAGAAGAAAGAAGAAGAAAAGTAAAAAAAATAAAAAAAAAAAAAAGAGCAACTCACCTAACTTATTTTGGTAAATATGGGAATGCATGCCATTGGCAATTGCAATTGCAATTGAGAAGAACTATAACTGTAAATTTATTCCAACTCCATGTTTTTACGAGGACGGGAGGTTCACTCGTACGAATTTGTTGCCAATTCCGTTGATCGTTTCCCACGTGAACATCCTTTTTTTGTACTAACCGGAGTATGGCAACTAACGCGTCGTGTGGTACGCATTAGACAATTTATCATGGTGTTTCACTGGTTTTTCTTATTGTGTGATTTTCTTGGATTGCCGGCACAGCTGCAGCTTAACTTTTTCGTACTAGCTTTTGTAGCTACATAAAACTTGTTTATCATCACATCTCATACTACGGAACTTGCATGGTAATCAGACCATACATTCGGCTCACAACCACCAAAATTATGTTCATGTTACAGAGCAAGACCTCAACAACTGAACAACTGGCTTGTAGCTTCTGCAGTCTTACAATGTGATATGCGTCTATGTTTAATACAAAAATAAGTCAGTCATATCTTTCGGCAAACCCGGTTCCGGTGTGAAAGTATTTTACCACTCTTATCTTTCAGTTAGGGTCATGGAACGTTACCGAATAAATCGATCAGTAAAATATCACATCAGTCTTATTACTGGCTCCGGGGTTCTAGTACCAGCATACCACAATCTTATAGTAGATCTCCCATAATGAGATTTAACGAAACCGATACAGCTTGAATCTAGCGCATATCGAGGCCAACTCTTTATACGTATCCATATGTGTTATATGGCATCTAGTCTCGGATCTAAGAAATACTGGTATGGCGCATAGTGTAGAATCAAGGTGCTTAAGAGCCTTTAATGTTTCATATATATATCCGAACACCAATTACTTCCAGAAGGTCTACGACCAACTACAATAGTGTGAGATGTTTTCATTGTGTTCCTGCCCATTGAATTCGAGACTCGACAATTTCGATAGTTGTTACTTACTAGTGTCAATCTGCCTTCACATTGTGTCCACCATCAAGATCTTTCGGATCTTACAGTCTGTTACATCTCTCGTGAAATGAAATTGGACTATCATGGTGAAATCGAGAACTGGCTTTTCGGTTCTTCTTTTAGCGGGGAAATGTTATATGTTTATTTGACAAATTCTATGGTAGTGGTGTAACCTCTGGTAAGCGAATAATAGTATTTTATCTGTATTCACAGAAAATACATACGCTTAAGTATTGGGAACAGTTTTTCCAGGCTACTTACTATAGTATATACTATTCTCTCACAGTTAGACATTCGATGGCATGGAACCATTCCTAAATTAATAGTGGGCACATCACAGTAATGTCATAAGCTATTGTTACATGTTCCATAATAATATTATGATACAGTCAAACCCAAACATAAGCATTAATATTTGCAAGAATATTCTACTGGTTTAGCATTTTTTGGACATTTTGAAATTTTTGTGTGTATAGTAAATATACCCCAATCCTCAATCTTTAAAAGCATATTCACCAGTTGAGCATTTTTTTCTTCAAAAATCGGTTATGTGTATGCATAGGTTTGACTGTACTTTCAGTAAATTCTAAATGCTAAATTTAGCTCTTTACAACTTCTTTTTTTTCCATTTTTTATAAACTCTTAATTCTCAAGTTTTAGGTAAAGCTTATAGCAACAATGGGCACTAATGATACCAATAGCAACCAGGATCCACCTCCCCCATATACGCTCGTTTCGGGTTCAAATGAGCGAACAGCCGATATAAATACCGAACGACCATATGTTGCACAGGGACAATCCAATTCTCAGTATGCTCCTCCCGCGAACCCTCCGAGCCAACCCTCATACAGCTCCACATCCGAGAAAGAACCATACAATCGACCGCCACAGCCTCTACCAAATGGCCAACAAACCTATCAACAGCCACCAGGTCAGTATCAACAATATTCATCACCACCACCACTACCACAACAAAACTTGTACCCTCCACAAAATCACGGCCCGTCACAACACCAAGGATATCCGCCACAACAGCAAGGCGGATCTCAAATGTATTATCTTCCAACACCAAAGCCTCGTCCTTCTGCGTCTTACCGACCGCTACAAGGAGGGAATCATGGGTACCCAGGGACTCGTCAAGGTATGACCTACGGTGGTCAGAAACCAGACTCTGCAAAACG
Source organism: Geotrichum australiense (assembly GCA_030563945.1). Classification (NCBI taxonomy): domain Eukaryota; kingdom Fungi; phylum Ascomycota; class Dipodascomycetes; order Dipodascales; family Dipodascaceae; genus Geotrichum; species Geotrichum australiense. The sequence continues at coordinate 25,791 of JAJMKR010000133.1, read as the reverse complement.
TTAAAGCATGAGGGCTTCCTACTTCAGGCGCCTGCATACTACTACGAGCACTATATATTTATTAAAAAGTAGAAACTCTTTTCTATATCCAAAATAACTTACATGATGCGATACAAGTAAAACTCGATTTTAGTATTAACGGACTTTTAAATAATTCCGTACTCTCGACCAAGTACGCCTACGTGATCTAAAAGTTATTCCATATTTGTTACACTTTCAAGTTTCATTGAATCTAACTGTGTACAAATATCTATAAATATAAAGAATGCACCAGATTCATTAACACGATATGTATACCATATATCAGATTCTATAGGTTGCTGTAATTATAAATGCTATACAGTCTCCACGAGACATCTATATCTGACTATTATGCTAATGATGATAACCAACATGGATTATTACCGACCGAAATCTCAAAACAAACATAAAATTTACCAGCACAAATTCAGATCCATTTTATAAATCAATTGAGTCTCTACAATCTCTAATAAACTTAGGGTAAAACTGCATTGTTTGCATTTTCAACCTGCTCCTTTTTACTCCCCCAGCTAAAATCGTCTCCAGAAAACGCTAAAGCGACACATGCCGTAACCAATGCCACAGCGGCAAGCGAGACTAATGTCCAATCCCAACCAGCCCGATCCCGAATACCTCCTGCTACAAACGGGCCCACCAAACTTCCAACAGAGAATCCCACGTTGAACAGTCCGTATGCTTGCCCATAACCTTTGGCCTTGCCATAAATTCCCGGCCATCTTGACTCAAGTTTATCAACTCCCTTTGTCATTTCAGCCATTGCCGGAGATATTGAAGCTATCAAACATGTTCCAATTGCAGCTGCAAATGCAATAAACATTATTATTTGACCAGTACTACGGTGCGATGGAATTCGAAGCAGAATCAAAAAAGGAATCATTAGCATAAAACTAACAAACATAACATATTTAGAACTGTAACGGTCTGCCAGCTTGCCAAATAGAGGTTCGAGAAGAGTAGGCACGGCGATAGCAAGGAACATGAGTCCCACTTGCAGAGAATTGAAGTTAAAAATATCGTGCAAATGTAAAGTTAGAGTAGAATCTATGGAGGACGCTAGCCAACCAAGAGCAATTCCCAACCACACGGCAGTTAAAATACGTTTGTTCTTTAGCAGTGCTAATATAATAGGGAGTGTGTAAGTTCGCTTGAATATTGTGACTTTTTCTCCGTGTTCGGCTTGAAGTTGAGCCATGCGACTCTTGTAGTATTCCGTGTCATCCTCATCGTTGATATATGCTTGAATATAGTCTTTTTTCCATTCATCAATCTGACCTCCATTTTGCAGAACAATACTCCACTTCTTAGCCGTGTCCCTTCTATACTTCCTGACCTGGCTCTTTTCCAGCATAGCAATACGTAGTAAAACATCTAGACCGAGAATGCCCAAGCAAACGCCAAAGACTGCGTCGTAACCAGCTCGTTCGTAAACTACACCTCCAATAAGAGGCCCTAGAAAAGTACCCAAAGCAGTACCAGCACCAGGGTAGCTCATGAGATAGGCCATGTTTTCTGACTCGCCCGAGTCAGCAACAATTGCAAGGCCAACGGTCCATACAATAGCGCTAGCAAGTCCCTGGAGAAACCGAGCGGTAAAGTAAACAGCAATGGTACGTGCGAGCATTAGCATGATAGTCGAGCCAATGATAATAATGAGACCTGCAATCATGAAAAACTGCCTGCGTAAAATAAGATCTGAGATGTATCCGAAAATAATAGATCCAAGAATAAGACCAATGGAATAAAGCGAGAGAGACAGAGAGACATAGGTCTGCAAAGAAGATTCAGGTGTATGGAGAAGAGTAATAAAGGCATAAGGAATGACAGGAACCACAATTGCATAGATGAATACATCGCTGAACACTGCCAGAGTTACAGTACTAATAATCATAGTCATGGAAGAACGAATTTCCCAAAACCACTGTCGGGTAAAAGTAGGTATTTTAAGGGGAGAAGAAGTATCATTTGTGGATATCTCATTTACCGGTATATCTTCTTCGCAGGATTCCTTCTGGCATCTCGTAAGATGATAATGAGGGGTATCGTCATGGTTTATCGACATAATATTATGTATTCTTCTCTGAAGGAGTTTTGTGATGTTAGAAAAAGCAGCTAAACTAAAACTTTAAAAAACGGAATTTTGTTCAGTACACTTATTCAGGTCAGTAAATGTGGTTCTACACTGCACGATAGTTAATTATGTGCTGAACTGTGTTTATGCTAGTGTACAAGCGAAACTAGCTTATAACGAAATTTCAAATATGTATATACACTCTTATTATTTGATCAATGGATATAGCAGCTTTACATATTTTGTTATTCTAATAACACACAAGCTTATGGAAATTTGTCAAGTCGAGAAGAAAGCAAATGGGTCATCCGAAGTTTGAAAGATGAAAGAGTTAGTATACAATAGCAAACAAGGTCTTGCAGGACTTTGTGGCTTCTTTAGACTACCCACTAAGGGTTGCTCAACCCAAGAAAATGAAAACTCTTTAACTTCAAATGACTTGATACTGAAAAGCTATTAGCGACATATATAGCTAACTATTGTGCAGGCGATACACTCAGAAAGAGTAGACTCAAGTTTTCCAAGTTCAACCACTATCTTACAGTCAAACCCAAACATACACATAACCGATTTTTGAGGAAAAAAATGCTTAACTGGTGAATATGCTTTTAAAGATTGAGGATTGGGGTATATTTGCTATACACACAAAAATATCAAAATGGCCAAAAAATGCTTAACCAGTAGAATATTCTTGTAAATTTTCATGTGTTTGCGCAGGTTTTACTGTATAAAGTAGAATAGAGATAAACATGAAATAAGCTACGCATTGAGAGTTTACCCACTCTGATATTCTACAGTACAATACAGTACATGCTTCAGCAAAATCAATGAAACTCACCATATCACAGCCAGCAGATATGTTGCAACGATACTATCTCGGAATTTATGCATCTGTCAAACTTTCTAAAAATACCTGAAAAAATTTAACGATAGCATCGCACTCGAATTATTTAGTAAACTACTGTAGTATTGGCTATATTGCTTTTATCAACGCTTAAACAGGTTGGTAGTTTTGGTAGATATTTGAAACTCAATTATTGCAGTTTAAGCTCAAGATAAATGGAGTCTACAGCTGTGGACACTGTTGGATCGGCTGTCCGAATTTATTTCCTTTAGAGACATGAATTTGCTTGTAAAAACCAAGAACGATGACTATGATAGTATGATAACTATTGAGTAACGTGTGAATAACAAGATAACTATTAGTTCCTGAAGTGGAGACGTGAAGTTTTCATTTAGAAGTGTAAATTGATTGATGCAAATGCTATTTATAGTAAGATATGAAGCATAGGACTCTAAATAGAAATACCAAAGGAAAGATACATAATCGTTTCGTGGCTTCGAGGATACCTTGAAAAGCATTTCAAGTCTAACAGAAATGTATCTTATTATATTGAGTGCAATATGATCAGTACTGGACTATATCTTTTACCAACATGTTGTTGATTAGCTCTATATATTTTGCTTTCCCCTTACTATGAGTAGAGATATTTTTAGTAAAAACCAAGGTAACAGATAGTTCAAAAGCTTTGCTACAAAAATGGGTCTTTCATAATGTAAAACATATTTGTGTGTTCTGTTCGATAATAATTTTAGATTCCAACATTAAGTCTACCTCCTACACAGTCAAAACATGCTAGATTTCAGCTTTGAAGCAACGTGGTGAATCGTCTCAACAATGTTTTTCTATCTCAACATTGAGAATAAATAGTTGAGGTACATTCTAGCAAAATATGAGACTGGACTAACAATTAATGTGCCTAACAATACAACTACAAAATGACCTCAGTTTTATGCACCCTTGTCTTAGCTTTAATGAATCAGATAATATAGATATAGATATATTTGTCGTACAATTAGACGAATATAGATGTGAATTATGTATTTTATGCTCTGTCTAACATTAGCAACTTCGATGTTTCAATGGGCAACTTGTCAAGATGATAGACTCTCGACACTACAAAGTTTTAGTCAAAGCTTTTTCAAAACTGTAGCAAAATCTAGGAATCGAAGCGTCTATTGAAAATAGCAGTATACGAATTTCAGTTTTTTGGGAGGCAATACACTCAATTGTTTTTTCTAGAATGTAGACACTATTCAGTATAACTCGACAAAGTAGATTTGACGAGTTAGGACCAACCAAACTTTACATGCTGCACACCACCATAGTGCTAATATCAGTAATATATATGTGTATAAAAAGTTCTCTATCCTTTGCTATGCGCTCATCTTTAAGGTATGGAATGTTTCTAGCGAAACTCAATCTTAGCATCAATACTCACTTGGCCTTCCTATAGTTAGTACATCATCGATGCCTAATAGATAGACAAAAAGAGAATCGTGTCTCAAAAGAATATTGAGACTATTTCACCTAGACACAAGTTTCATTTCCAACATCCATACAGGCATTTTTGTCTACAAGTGAGTACAGATGCGATACTCAGTTATTGATTTTTGAAATGTATAAAAAAGGCACTCTATTCTGTTGTTCAAATAAAAACTATCATCAAATCTTTCAACTCTTTCTCAGCATCATCAATGGTTTCTTCTAAGTTTGTCGTTATCTCCGCACTTGCATACAGTGTGTTTGCTGCTCCTATAACCGAGGAGTCTAATGTTCCAGCTCAGGTCAATGCTCAGGAACCAAGCATACCAGCATCAGGTAATACTGAATCTGATCTTAAAGTTGAAAATGATCTGATTAACGGAAATGCCTACGGGTTTAAAAGGAAGAAAGGTTCAAACCAAGTAATTGTCATTAATGCTGGCGGTGGTGGAGGTTCTGGAGGCTCTGGATATGTTCAACAACCACGTCCTCAGCCTATTCCATATCCTGTATATGTTAATGGTGGAAACGGCGGAAATGGTGGAAACGGCGGAAACGGTGGATTTGGGGGCAACGGTGGAAGTGGCGGAAACGGTGGTAATGGTGGTAGTGGTGGTAGTGGTGGAAATGGAAATGTCCAAAACTGGAACAATTGGGACGAATGGACCCGTTTACAATACTGGCAATGGTACTACTCAAGCGGTCCTGGAAGTTCTTCTTCTTCCTCTTCTTCATCTAGCTCTAGCGACGGGGGATCTGCTGCTTCTTCCAACAACTCCTCAGGCGGATCTTCATCTTCAAGCTCTTCAAGTTCCTCAGGTGGAAAAGGCAGCAGTGGTGGAGATGGAAGCAATGGTGGCGACGGAAGCAATGGTTCAGATGATAACAATGGTTCAGATGGAAACAATGGCGGAAATGGTAATAATGGTGGTAGCACTTGTGGAAGTGACAATGGAAATAGTAGCCCTTGTGACGGAAAAGAAAGCTCATAAAAAGCTTAGAACTAATATTATTCAAGAACCGTTATTAATTTATCTAAATCTATGATTAACAGCAAGTGATAATTTAATTTTACTCAATGACGAGTACAAAATACAAATTTTTTACAATATCGTATTGTACAGCTAAATATGTTGTCTAAACATCTTTATAAAAAATCATGTTTCGCATTAGTAATTTTCGAAAGCTCAAGCTCAGCTCAATGTCTTAGTTATACCTCTTCTGTATCATCTTAAACTAGCCTTTGTCAAGGCTAACAGGAAAGCTTTAAATTATCTAAATAAATATCGGTACATGAATATGAAAATTACGCAAAATGTACCGCAGTTTGATACGGGGAAGGAAATAATTCAAAAGTTCTGCGTGAAACAGCTATTCAACAGCTTTTCATACACAAGAAAAGTAGCTCTATAAGTGAAGGCTAAACTAAGGACATTGAGAAACCTCCATTTGAACTGGGTGAATGAGGGGAGGTTAAGTCCCAGGATATAATTTGTACAGCCAGCATTGGATTCCATAGTATCTAGTAAGCTTGTATATAGTTATGAAGAGTGATTCAAGCAATGAAAATCCTGCCACTCAGATATATATCCTTGCATCATATTCTGATTGCAACGCAGACAATATGAACCACTTTCAAACAACATTAATTGTTAGACGTGTTTGCCTTAGGAAAGAACGAATTTTTCTAAAATTAAAAAAATGGGCTTAATTGATGTACAGTACATGGAAACTGAAAAAGAACATCAAGATCTTTTGTGCTACAGCTGGAGCGTACTTTCTTGTCTAAAAAATGGTATTGTAGACAGGTCAATGCACTGTCACACAATAAAGTACAGTATGCAGAAAAATTTAGACAGACGTGAAAGCTTTTCTTTTCTGTTCAATTTTTTCAAGATTAAATTAGAGCTTGAAATTAAACCATGGACCAGACTTGAAAAGTTGCCTGACAGCAATGAGGTTTTTCATTTCGGTACTTGTATGAAAATAAAGCAAGTGAATATGCTACTAGAATTACATTAAATTTCAGAATGCTTTATATGTATCTGCTATGATTACCCAGTCCTGCAAAGTATTGTAACGTTGCCTGAACTAGTCCCCTTAAGAGCACGATGTTTACTTGGACAATCAGGCAAATAGTTACATATTCTAGACAATGAAGGATTCAGAACTGCGGTATGTTACGGCAGTGCCACTTCAAATAATTTCAGAAAATGAATATGCTATTAATTGATTCTAATTCGAAGCAAGTATGCGGAAATGGCGAAGATTGTCAAGAATGCCTTTTTTAAAAATTAGTACCTGGTCTCAGAACATATATCCCTGCAATTCGCTATTTGCAGCATACTGGACAGAGCGATTCAGATCAATTGTTGGCCAGAACAATGGAAGGTGTCAATTCTTGACACACATAGTTTTGTGCTCGATACTATTGTCAGAAATATGGTGGCTAAAAATAGCGGAGAGGTGATTTTTTATGTTCGGATATTTAGCTGAAGGTACTGTACAGGCAACTTGCTTATAATTAAAGTTTGTTTGACAGCTCTTATCGTCATAGGACTTTTGTGTACACAACATATTTTGCTCGAAATCTCGATCTTGACGGACGTGGATTTATTTAATTGATACCACATCGTTACATCATCCCATCTTTTTTATTGTACTCACGGCATTTGGCGTAGATATTGTTTATTGAAGCAGTGATATTAATGAAAACTACCAAAAACATTGAGTGCACATAGATATTCCAACACGATAAATCTCCACTATTTTTTGCCTCGAGACTAGCTGTGTATTATATCGGTATAGAGGTTTGACATTCCAATAAGTGTATACACACATGTCTTTGAGCACTGATAATTTAGTCCAATGCACTGGTTTTTATAATCGTATTTCTCCACAGCCGCGAAGCGAATTTAGATATGTTAGCTCGAGAGCCATGATTGAGAGCAAAAAAAATCTCATCAGATGTACCTTTTCTCGAATCTTGACAACTAAGCTGTCTACAAAAAGCATAATAGAAACATATTTCATTGGTAATTGGAAGCACTCTTGGTGCAAAAATTAAACTTTCATCATTTTACTGCTTATCTATTCCTCTTGCTACCAATCCTAACGGCATTTTATTTCCTTTTTTAGAATACAAGTCCTTCTGACAGGAAGGTATATATAGGCAATGATGGTTCGAATCTTTGGACCAGTATATAATTCAACAATTTCTATAAACCAATAATCATATTATACAAGACAAGCATCAAAAATGGTTCTTGCTGACATTGCATCTCAATCTACGGTGATAGCTGCTTTCTTTGCAGTGGCAGTGATTGTTGCAGCATACCAAGTCTATCAATTCATTTTAAAGAAGAAGTCTGCTAAAGAAATACCTTTACAAACAAAAACGACGAAACAAACAAAAGACAGACCTAACGGAACGTGGATTCCACTTGACATCACGTTTCCTAAACCCAAGCCTTACGAAAATTGGTCTATAACGGGCACCAAACCTTTACCATATCGCCCATTCAAGCACAACTATTTTGTCACCATGGGAATTCGATCGCTGGATCTTGATAACTGGATTGAACTAGACTCGGAGTGGCCAAAATACCATAAGAGAAAACTTGAGCGTTTGGCACAACCTAATGCATCAGAACTATACGGTATCGACCCTGTCGCTCAAGAGGGCGTGAAAGAAGCTGCAGAACTTCTGGTAGACTACCTACCCGAACGTTATCCTACACTTTTCCGCAAAACAGCTGTTGGTATTGATAATCTACATACAGGCGAATCGTTTAATTTAGCTAAAGATAACCTTGCGGTTGTAATTGCCAAACTTCTCCAAGATGACTTTGCAATAATGATCGAAGGTGAAGACGGACAGTATTATCTTAAAGCGGGCGCCATTCTTCTTGCTGGGTTCTGGAGGTTGAAAGACAAATTACACATGCCATTATACAAGATTCACACTTCGGGGGACGTCCCTCATTACGAAACTAAGATGCAAACTTCTATGGATAAGTTTTTTAAGCGTCTTACTCCTGATAAGAGTGTTGTTCGTAACAACTACTTTATTCAAACTGATGACGATGTTGCTTGGTCTCATTCAATTGGACCTGAAGATAGCCAGAATATTGGATGGTTTACCGCTGCAAAAGCTACAGATCCCAATAAACTCATGTTTAGATCAGAGCGTCAGAGTGTGAGAAGACTTCCTCGTAGTGGTGCAATCTTGTTTACTATTAGAACTTACTTTTTGCCAGTAAGTGAAATTGTTCAAGAACCTCATGTGCCTAGGAGGTTACTGAATGGTATTAAGGCTTGGGACAAATCAGTGGCTAGTTACAAAGGGTTGGAAATGTATGGAGATGTCTTGATTCCATACTTGGAAAAAATGGCTGAAGAGCAGGAGAAAAAAGGCTATGTTCCAGAAAAAGAGAAGCCAAATTATCCATTTTGAAGGAGTTGTGTTATTATATATTTAGGCGCAGAGGACCTTTTATAGCTCTTTGGACATTTTTAAATTTGCCAGATATTCTGGCTTATATGTAATTTATAGAGAAGATAAACGGTAATTGTTTTTTATTAAATCTTGTAATAGTTAGAGTGTAGAGATGTCTCTTGATAGCTGTTGGGCCTATCAGTTTGCTTATAAACAGCGTTCAACTACTAAAATTATTGTTTCTATTAAATTTTCTTAAGAAATCTACAGAGTACGGTACACATTTTTTTCTTGAATGCTTTTTGAACATAAAGATGTATAACTGCTAAACTATTAAAATGTTTGGTTTCTACTAAGTGTGAATATTTGGTGATAACTGTGATATAAATTTTTTATCTTGATTTAATTTCTTATCTTTTTAACAGTTCAATATTGGTTCTAAGAGTTATACCAATCTCTTTAACTCAGGTACTTTTTGTATTCACGCTAGTTGCTTTTAAAAACTTATTCAACTATCGATAAATTAGATTGCTTAATCATTGCTACCAAAACTGAAAGACATATTACAAAATCTCAAGTAAATAGAAAGGTCTTATATCTTCATACCAATACCATAGCTTTTAAACACGTGCTGTAAATGCTGAAAGCTTAAGTTCTAAACATTTGCCCCCACAAGTCCTACCAACTATTTCTCGTTGGTACTTAGTCAGGATCTTAGTCAAATCTACAAACTTTCGTCAAGTAAGATCCAAAAAATTGTTTTTGTTTTTTGGTTTCAGTGAAAAATGAAACAGAAAAATTTATTTGCTTGAAAGATTTCCCATCACCACCAGAAAATAATTACTGTTAGTTTCTATACCTTATAACTCAACCAGTTTTTGAAACAAATCAGGTCCAGATCGATTCATTTGTTTCTTGCTTTGAGTTTGTGATATCAATCTATCAAAAGTTCCAATTTTTTTTTGATATCCAGAATATAATAGTACACCTTTCTCAGAATGTCAGCGCCAATTATCCCGAACTTGGGTGACATCTCAAAGTTACCTTTAGGAACCATTCCTGGAACTACATTCAAAGCTCCTCCTTCGATCTGGGAAACCAACCCCGTTCTCTCTCCCATCAACAATCTCTACAATGCTATTGCCGAGAGGAGGTCTACTTTAGGACTTTCTAACCCCGGTACAGTTGAAAACCTCAACAAGGAAGTCTCAAGAGATGTATTCCTCAACAACTACTTCTTCAGTGGTCTTCGTGCAGACTTGTCGAAACCTTTCTCGATGAACCCTGCTTTCCAGATTTCCCACTCTTTCTCGATTGGAAGTCCTGTTATGCCCGCTTACGGTTTCGCTGCCTTCTACGCTACCGACAACGTTTTGCTTCAAGGTAACATCGACAACGACAGATCTCTTTCCGGACGTTTGCACTACGGATGGTCAAAGAACGCTACCACCAAGGCTAATGTTCAAATTGCTAACGGACAACCCAGTATGCTACAACTTGAGCATGATTATCAAGGTTCCGATTACTCTATTAATCTTAAGTCTCTCAACCCTTCATTTTTGGAAGGTGCTTTCACTGGTGTAGCTGTTGGATCTTACTTGCAATCACTTACACCCAAGCTTGCAGTAGGTTTCGAGACCGTTTACTCTGCCCCTTCTTTCACCCAACCTCCTGATGCTGCAGTTTCTTTCCTTGGACGATATGTTTCCGGCGATTGGATCGCTTCCGGTCAACTCCAAGCCCAAGGTGCCGTTATCGCTTCATTCTACCGTAAGGTGACTGACAAGGTTGAAGCTGGTGTTGAGACTAACATTGGACTTTCCAATTCTCAAGCTGCCATGATGGGTGGTGAAGGTCCTTCCATCGAAGGTACCACCACTGTTGGTGCCAAGTACGAGTTCCGTCAGTCCGTGTTCCGTGGACAGATCGATTCCAACGGTAAGGTTGCAGTGTTGCTTGAACGTCGTGTTCTTCCCGTTGTTTCTGTTACCTTTGCTGGTGAGATTGATCATGCCAAGAACTCTTCAAGATTGGGTCTGGGATTGCAGTTTGAAGCTGGCGGTGAAGAGCTTTATGCTCAAGGTCCTCCTGATCCTAATGCTCAACCTCACCCTCCTATGTAAATATTATAATGTAGATATTAGTTGTCACTCTCCACCAACCTCTTTTTCTTTTTTTCATTGAAAAAGATGAATCAAAAATAAAAATGAAAAATTATGAATTTTCTGGAAAAATAAAATGTTGTTGAAATTTGAGTAGTTAATGGTTTATGATATGCATGTTGTAAATTTAGTTAATGATTAAAGAGAGCTAACGCGCTTTTTCCGAGACGAGACCAGATTTCGGTGCAGTTCATGGGAACGGAATTCTTTTTGTGGGGGCTAGAGACTTACAAATCAGCACTAATAATATAACTATGGATCAGTTTACACTTTGAAGATTAACAACTAGTTTACGATGTTGAGCACAAATTAAATTTCTGATATATCAACAGTCTTACAGAAGTGTGATTGTGAGATATTACGTGTATATATATTATATAAAAAAACTGACTGTAAAAGTTTGCAGTCTACTTAAAGAGCTCAAAATAAGTCGAATGATTACCGGCAGATGTATTCACGAAAATTGTCTGAAATTCGCAAGATTGATTCGATGTAGGTTTTTTTTTCTAGAACAGAAAATTGATAAATTTAGTATACGAACAGTCATAGCTGTTTGATAAAAAGAACCTAGTCCAAAAGAGACCGGTGAGATTTGCAAAGCTCTCAAATCGAAACTGATTAAGCCTGACTTTGGATATATACATTCCTCTAAATGTAGTTACGATATATTGTGAATTTATGATTGTAGAGAGAAATGCAATCTTTCTTTATATTTTTATTTCCTAAACAGTATAGTGAGACGCTGAATGTTGAAGACGCTTTTGCTTGTACTCGATGACGTTTTATCAGACCTGAAAACAAGTGCAAGTACAGTACGCAAAATCATTCAACGAAGATCTACTCTTCAACTGACAGATGTTGGTTTGCGATTTTAAAAGATTTCCAGCTAACTAATAAACACATGAAATACTCTGGATCTTTAAAGTCTCAAGTCTGCATGGTCCATTTAGAATCCTTTTTGTCTAGAATGAATACAGTCAATACCTCACTTTTTCTTCGTGGAGAGATAATAACCGTTTGCAACGCTTTGAGCAAACGTAACTTGAAGGTTTATAATTGATACTTCTACCATTATCGTATATCATGAACACAGATTCATAGAAATGTGTTCGCAGTATTGAAACGTGGTGAGATATGAAGATATTACACACCGGCCAAAACAAAATATATGTACTTTCGGTGGTAACATGCCCATTCATAAACATATAAATACATGAAATTTCGAAAAGTGGCTTTGTGGATAGGTAGTAATCTGGAGGTTAAGGAAATATACAAACTACGATATACAGTATATTTCATTCTTAGCTTGCTTACTTCTAGCGTTGTGCAATGTGACCTGTGAATCCATATTGATATACGATTCCAAATCAACAACAGAATAGCAAATTTGTAACATTGGTTGTATTATCAAGTTTTTTTTTATTTTTCTTTGAAATAGTAAGTTTCTTAAAAGAAAGCTTTTTATAGAGATATATAAGATATACACTTTTGTAAACAGGAGTTAATAGTTTTTTCTCCAGTCTAAATTAATAAAAGTTCAAGATTGGTTCAATGTGTTGCAACCGTTGATTATACTGGTTTGTAGTTATACCAGAAATCAATAAATGTCAAAGATAATCGTGCAAGCACTCTATGCGTAACATTATATTAACACACAACAAACTATATACTTTGACCAAGTCAAGTCTTATGAGCTTGTCACGATGATTACACATATTTACTACAATGAAATGCTTTGCACAATAAACATTTGGGCAAGTATATTTTCAAAGACTACAAATTTCACACATAGGTTATATTCAACATTTTCCTTCCCGCATTTCTTTCACTTGATTTTTTATTTTGACAGATATCTTCAACAGATTTCTACACCTAGACTGTATTATATAGTTGGTCTTGTTACAATATCAACACTCATTAGAATGTTCCTCTTTTTTAACCAATCGTTGTAGCCTTTTATATTTTATTTTGTTATCTACTAGTAAAGTAGATATATCTACGTCCATATCTAAATACCAAATAACATACTACGTATGAGTCCAGTTAACCGTATTGCAGTTAATTGTTTTACCAATTTAGACTGTTTTATAGGTCAAATATTTTAAAGAAAATTTCGGTCTTCCATAATGTATACAACAAACTTGGCCCCCACAACTTGAAAAGATATTGGAAACGCAGAAAAGCCTTTTTCTGGTATACCTAGCTACACAAATATCAACAAGTGTAGTATACACTACTTCAATATCTAATCAATACAAAATTGGACAAGTATATAGACAAAAGACTACACAATTAGCAAAAAAATAAAAAACAACTTTTTTGATGCTATCAACAAAGTGTATTTTAATCAGCGAAAGAAAACATGAAAATCTAATCCAACAAATAACACTCAAATCAGCAAAAGCAAGTAAAACTACAAATCAAGCTCAGAATTTGGTAAAAGTTATAGATAAAGAGTAAACGACTAAATAAAATGTTACAAACAAGGTCAACGGGCAACAAACGAGAAAATACCAATCATAACCTGTTTTGAAGCAAGTACTTTCAGAACAGGAATGACGAGTATAAAAATGACACGCTTTCCAAGAACAGCAAAATTGTGAAAGAAATACGGACCACTTTAGAAATACTGAGAATACACATAGAGATTATTGTATTAAAAAGTTTTTGACCAAGAAATAAGTTTATAGATAAACGGAAAAGGCATTTGATCGCAATAATATATCTGAAACTTTTGAAAAAATGGCGAAACAAAAACGTCAATAAGATAGAGATGCTATTCGTGATAAAAGATGAAGATGAAAATAATACTATTAAAATAAAATGAAAAATAATCAGATAAAAAAAAATAATAAAACTATACTGCATTTTTCAAGATAAAAACACTATCGACGGTGATCCATCTCCATCCCAATACACACACAGACACACACTACAAGTTTTTCTCTCTTTTCTTTCCATTCCATTCTACATAACAATACACTCCTTTTCCTTCCCCCCACCACCTCTCCCACTTTCACCTCTCCCACCCGCACCCTTTTTCCCACTCCTTCCACCCGGCATTTTCTCCAACGCATACCCAGCCTTCAAATCACCCAGCTCCGCCGCCTTCTCATACCACCTCCTCGCCACAACCACATCTCTCACACACCCAATTCCATTCTCCAAAAAGTACGCCATCGCAAACATCGCCTTCGGTAGCCCCCGTGCCGCCGCCGCCGCACTCCACTCGTAAGCCATCTCCTCGTTTCGTTGAAACCGCGGAGGCGCACCGACCATGCACCACGCACACATTGCTAGCATCGATGGCGCATCGCCGCCGTGTCCGGCCATCGTGTAGAACCGGATACTGTCCTCGGCAGATTGCTCGACGCCTAGCCCGCCGTACTCGTACAGATGTCCGAGCCGGGCCGCAGCTGGGACGTACCCCAAGCTTGCGGACTTGTGGTACAGTTTTAGTGCATAGCCCTCATCTTTAAACACAATGTCTTTATACCCAACTTCGTAGATTTTGGCAAGTTCAAACGGGGCTTGCGGGAACGTTTCGTTCGCAGCCTCAACCGACCGCGTGAGCCACTTGATCCCTTCCATTTGTGTCTTACTACGGGCAGTGGCCGAGCCTATATGTAATCCCAAGTTCCCCCTAAAGCATGCAATACCTAGTCTATACATTGCTCCCGGGTGCGACTTGGCTGCTGATTGCCGAAGATACAGCACGGCTTTTTTAGCGTCTTTCGACGTGCCCCATCCTTCTTCCAGACAGAGTGCAGTGCGGTACGCGGCCTCCGCGTGCCCATGTTTAGCTGCCATTACAAAAAAGCCAAACGACTCTTTGAGATCCACCTTGCCAAGGGCGCCGGTCGCATACGCGTCAGCGAGGAGATACTGTGCGTCGACAAACCCTGCAGACGCGCACAGACGCAGGATTTCATTGGCTTCTTGCAGCATTTCGGGCTTGCCTGGGGAGTCACACAGGAGTGCAGTTTGCAGCATGTATTGGGCAAACTCGAATTTCACGGCAGGGTCGGATGTTCTTTTAGCGTTTTTGCGGTAGAGTTCGAGAGCTTTGAGGCGTGGGAGTAGGGCTGAAGAGTCGGTGAGATTGCGTTGGATGTAGGTTTGATCGAGTGTGATGGGGGAGTGGAAATCCAGGGATGAGCTGCTTATATTTCTAGAATGTCGAGACGAATGAGATCTTGGACTCCGTGATATGTGTCTGTGTGGTTGGGTAGTTGAAGGTTTTGGGGTCGGACTGCTGGCTATCTGGTTGACGGATATTGTATCAAATGAGATCCCAGATCTTGAGCGGATAATGGGCGATGCAGGTGTTGGATTTAATATTGGCGAAACATTTTCTGAGCATGTAGATTGGAAGGAGAATCCGGATTTCGGGGTTACCATTTCGCCTGTTGAGATTGAGTCGGAGGACACGGATTGGGACGTGGATACTGACAGTGGAACACCGGAGGTGTTGAGTGAAGATTCACCATTGGTACTGGTATCGAGACTGGCGGTTGTGGAATTGAGTTCAGAAGGGTCAGGATCCGTGCTTAAATTTGTGATTTTGAGAGCTGTAATTTTTGGTGATGCGGTTGGGTCTGGAGATGGTTTTGGTGATTGCGATACTGGTTCCGAATTGTTTGTATTTTTAGTAGGATGATCAGGGTCTAAGCTTTGACCAGATTTGGGAGTTGAGACCGCAGCCAACTCTGAAGAATTTGAAGGGACTTGCTGCAGAGCAGTGTTTAACTTTAAATCAGTATTAGGTTCGACGTTTGAGGCATCTGTAGGAGGATCGGGGTTGGTGATATTGACAGATTCCGTATTATCGTACGATTGACCCATGTTTTGTTTCGTTTTGTCAATAGTCGCAGAGATTTTATTGAGGAGTGGTTTCCTGACTCTAACGGGCAATGTCTAGATTTCTTGGTTCTTTTCTGTCAGATGGAAAAATTAGTAGAACACTATAAATTCCGTTTATTCCTCTATTTTTTTTTGAACTGAACACGAGAGAAATCCTCAAGATGTTGAAAATTTTGTTGGTTTTGTTCCCGCGTGATATAAACGATGGTTGAAAAGAAAACACTCAGATGTTTAAGTCGCGAACAATAATAATAATAACAATAATAATTGACAGGAAATAAAAAAAATATTTGTTTGAAAGATAAAGTCTGACAAGAACCACGTAACTTCGAACGAAAAGAAAAAAACAATAAAAATAGTTGGCCGCCGAGAAAACCTTGCTAACGTTAGAAGCTTTTGGTTTCTTTCTTTAAAGAGAGAATTCTAGCTGAATGGATATGGAAGAGTGTAGAGGTGTGTGTGGGTATAAATGTAGATGTGGATAACAGGTGGGTATATATTATCGAGTAGATTTCGCACAGTTGCGATTGGGGTAGGCGATAAATGCGTATACTATACAGAAGTATATATCCGAATAAAAACGGCGATGGCAACGAGCAGCAGAGAAACAAAATAAAACCAAAAAAAAATACGAGAAAAAAAGTAGAAAAGGAAGGAAGTTGGACATACCGTCCTATAAATAAACGTATATCCATAAATATCACTCGCAATTTTACCCTCAGAATCACCATAGTTCCCTTTTCTAAATGCATATTCCTCCATCTGGCTAGACGTTCATTTTCTTTTCATTACCACTAGTTTTCACAGCCTATACCAACTCGGGCCATCTCCCAACCCCCCACCCCTCAACTCGTTCCTAAACCCATTATTACTAAGTGACAAATAAAAATTTACCACTTCACAGTTTCATCACCACTGAATCACACCTTCAGAGTATATACACACAAGTTTAGTTTTGTAGTCACTTCGCTTAAGGCCAAAACGAGTCCCGGCTAAAAATGTAGTTATTGTCGTGCACGTTTACTATACAGTACGTTTCTTTGAAGTTCTTACTGTTTGTTTGATTAAAAAATACAGAAAGGACTCGCTTATCGATAACTTTCACCTTTAAATAAAACAAAAGTCCCAATTTTCACGTGTAAAGACTAAAAATAACCCGCCATACAAACATCGTATTTTTGCAAGTTGAAAGAAAGAAGGACTAGTTTGTCTGCAATATTAATTATTATTATTATTACCATCGTTGGAAATATTATTGCTTTCGACTACCAAAAGGTCTAGCTATATAGATGAATGTATTAAATGCAAGAATAAAAATAGAAATCGATTTGGATGAAATCGAATTAGCAGATACGGCTTGTTTGACGATATGATGGTGCACTTTGATTCGTAAAATTTATTTTCTTTTTTGGTTTCGAGTCGGGATCATTGCACCGGGACAATATACCTCTCACATATAGACCGTTCAATTTCGTTCTCAGAAAGGCTACATTTGGAAGTTAGAAGACATCTCGTATCGTATTCATTCATATGTAGTGCTATATACACTGAACTGAACCTGTTACATACCGTGGGCATCTAACGTACTGTAATAGCCTTTCATAATCTTCAACTTCCCCACGCCCACACCTATTTCCATATCCATTTTCTACCCTCCGACTCCACCCTCCTCAACTTCTATAATGCATCCAACTTTTCGCGCATCCCAACCACAAGATCCCAGCCAAATCTCACATCATCTTATCCTTTATATTACCAGCCTCAAGCTTCAACACCACTTTTCTTCCATATTTCCAACCCGTAATACCACACCACTGTAAACCCGGGCCCCAAAACACCTCCAAAGACCGCGTACAAACCGCTCACCCAAACACGTAAAATTATACAGTACTGTACGTAGCTGATAAATTGACCCTGCAATTTACGCTGCAATGTTCATAACTTTCCATCCAACATGTACGGTTCCTGGTCTAACAGTACTAGACATCATTATCCATTCACTTGCCCGTTTATACCTAACTAAACTGTACACGTAACCACACCCGACCCGACCAATTCTCTACACATATGTACGATAGATAGGCTACACACTATATCCGTAATCAGTTTTCATCTCCAATCTTTATTCAACTATCCTACACGTCCAAAACTCCTTCCTAGTTTCCGGAAACATTTCCAAAACATCGATTTGTGAAACCTTCCATATTAATGGTATCTACTATAAATTCACTACCTAACATAAAAAAATCGTTCAAATTTGCTTTGTACTGAAGATTTTCTTGTTACTAGTAATCAACAGTGACATTACAAAATCACTCACAGATAATTACTGTACTGTACGTAAAAGCAGGTTTTTCCATTACACTTCAATTTTATATTAACCAACATTTGCAAGCATCGAAATACAAGAAAAAACAGTATTCATACAACAGTAACGCCCAAGATACTGAAACCCGTCACAACACAGATTGTCCCGGTTTTATCATTGATTCCACACAAATCTACATGTCTTGTTTATTGTTATTAACATTATCTGTATTAAATTTTGTATTTTTAGAGCCCGTTCTCTTGACGTCTTTATTCGTACATATTTTGTTTGAACCTTTTCTTTTGCAGGTTGTTTTGACATAGGATAATAGCCTGATTATGAGTAAGTGAAAAGAGAACATGTCATACTTGGAATTAGATATATGTCGTGAACGTACTAGATATCATCGTACTTCGTTCACTTCCATCTAGCGATCGTGTATACACACCCACCTTCACCTACCCACCCCATTCGTAACCCGGACAATAACTATTGCTTCCTATTGAACAAAACCCTCGTCTCAATATAAACTACACGTACGTGCAAGCTTCTATAGACTCAGATCAGATTTTAATGAAAAGAACAAATATGTTATAAAAAAGACATTACTATAAGTTACGTATATCAAGATTAAAATTAGAAACATACTTCCTGTTCTTCAATGTAATTATTAATTATTTTTTTCTTTCTTTCTCAAATGTAAATCCCAGACCTGTCTTTGATAATGATTTATTTACATTGCACCCAAACACACACACACGCTCGCTCGCGCGCGATACATTATGATCTATTACAGGAACGAACTCCCAATCAAGATCCATTAGCACTACTCAATCCCCCGCTCGACTGATTGCCCTGCAATATACAATTAGGCATTTCATCCCCTGAATAATTCTCATTATCAGAAAACTCCGGCTGAATTGTAGTCGACGTGATTCCATGTCCTCTCATACAAGTTCTGATTCTCTTGGCCAACGTCATAAACTCTTTGGGGCCTTTCGACACTGAAACATGTAACGTCGCAACATTCATATTCTCACTCAAAATCCAAATATGCAAATCATGAATCTCAATAACACCCGGTAGTGACACAATATCCTCCTTGACTTGGTCCGCATCAACAGATGTTGGCGTTGCCTGAAGAAGAATGGCTGATGTTCGGCGACAAAGTGGTAATGCTGAAGAAAATATAATAGCTGTAATCAGTAGCGATGTAAGTGGATCCATGTAGAACTTCCACCAGTAATCAGTCTTCCAGATGAAAACGGCCGTTATTATAACTCCGACATTACCCAATGCATCTCCCATAACATGCAAGAATACACCTTCCATGTTTAGCGATTTTTGCTTGGTGGGAGTACGAGGCTTGACGTGGAAGTGATCTTGGTGGGTTACAGATGAGACAGATTGCTTGCGCTTGTGGTTGGCTTGAGAATGGCCAACTGCCGTACCAGCTGTGATTGCCGACGGTGTTTCAGCGTGGTCATCTTCATCGTGGCTAGAACTGTCGTCGTGAGCAGTGGATTGAGAATCAACACTGTGATAAGTTCTATGAGGATCAGCAGAGAGTAAGCTTGTAGATTCGGTGATTTTTGAGACATAAGCGGAAGGAACGGCGGAAGAAATAGGGGCAGAATCGTCAACTAGATCGCGACGGTAAGAGTCATCAATGTAGATTCCGTTCTGAGAATGAGAGTGGTGGTGAGAGTGTCCGTGCTCATGGTCGTGTTGATTTTCGATATCCCCAGCAGCACTGCTGCCGCCATGGGAATGGCCATGCTCATGGAACAAAAACAGACCGACAATGTTTGAAATCAAGCCGGCAAACCCGACAACAAGAATGAGTTTTGGGTTGTTGATTTCAGGAACCTGAACAAATCTTTGAATAGCTTCAAGGAAGATGGTCATACAAAGGGCAATTAAGAAAACCGCGTTGATAAGAGCGCCAAGGATCTCCGCACGCTGCCAGCCGTAGGTGTATTTTGAGTCGACACCTCTTGATTTTGCGACCTTTACGGCCCATAGCGCGACGACGAGGGCGAAGATATCGTTGAGCATATGGAACGCATCAGCGATTAGGGCCAACGAGTTCACGGTGTAACCAATGATGATCTCCAAAAAGAAGAAAATGGTATCGAGGACCAGAAGTGAAATAATTCTGATTTCTTTGCCTTTCATTTTGGGAAATTGTGGCTAGATTTAGTTTTCTGAAAGTGTGTAGGGGAGATAGAGAAAGAGGAGGAGGGGGGTTATTTTTTGTTGTTGTTGATGATGGCGATAATTTCAGGGAAAAAAACAATAAAAAAAAGAAGGAATGCAAATAGACTAGCCTAAAGATAACTAAAGTGAACCAAATAATAATATTAATTTTTTTTCTTCCTTTTTTGTTTAAGCAAACACCAACTGACAATAGCTGACTGACAGGATGAGAGAAAGAGTCAAGTAAAAGAAGAAGAATAAGAAGAAGATTAGAAACGGAGATGAAATAAAATTTTCAATGTGAAGCTGGGTAGATAGATGTAAGGATAAGCGGGATGCCGTATAAAAAACTAATGGGATACTTGAAGAATATATAGAAATTGAATGAATGGAAAAAGGAACGGACTCAATCGGAAAGCAAACAGACAATGAACTATAAACAATCACAACAGGATGGTCAGTAAGATCAGTATTGTGAGAATGTATTTAATCCAAAGGTTTTGTAGTAGAGAGAAGGCTGGATATATTCAAGACCTGATTGTGATTTCAATATGGTCTGGTTTAATCTAGTCTATATAGTCTGATCTGACTCTGAAAATATTGTTGATGGAGCGACAACACAAGCAAACAAGCGTGAAATAATGATCAAGTGAATGAAAATCCAGAAAAAGACAAAAAATCAGAAACTTTTATATGCAAGGGCTTTACAAAAATTGAAATTTCGTTTATAAACGAGCCAGCGCGTGAGCAAAATCCGTTAAAAATCAGGAGCGATGCTAGGGACTACAACTAATAAACCCTAAAAACTACAACATTTATGACTTGGATTTTCCCGTGACTTTTTTTAAATTTTTTTAATTTTCACAAGACGAAATTAATAAACCTTAAAAATTTTCTACTTGTAACTTGGACCTCTATTTCTTGTTCACAAAATTGAATTCATTGAAAACTTTTATTAAAGTGAGCCCCGTTTACCTTTAAAGATTTAAACCCTAAAGTATAAATTTAACACTTTGCAAGCATGCTATATCAAATACTACCAATGACTGTCAGATGAAAGACTGCAGTCAATGTATTCTCGATAAATCAGAGCACAAAATACAAGTAGTAAGCTAGGCAGACAAGCCTCGAGTGTATCGCAACTTTATGGCTATCAGGTACTGGAATAAGTTACAAGTGCTACCAGAATTTTGATTTTGTGAACAAAAGTTAGGACTTGGAACTAAAAGTCATGAATAACTATTTAATTTAACAGAATTTTAAAAAAGTTTATTATAACTTTAATAAAAGTCACGGGAAAATCCAAGTCATAAATGTTGTAGTTTTTGGAGTTTATTTGTTGTAGTCCCTAGCATCGCTCAAAATCAGTTAAATAACCCTAATCGCCCCCCTCCTCGCTCCCCTACAGCACCATACTAAAACGGCCTTTTGCACATATTCACCCATAACACAATAAACCAACAAAAAATTTTGAATTTTGAAAAATAGAACATGCGTATTCTCTTACTCCAAATCAACCAATCAAATGCCATAATCCCAAATATTCTGACTTATTTTTTGGAATTTTTGCCACATACAAGTATACGTACGCAAAATGTGTGTCATTTTATTTCCGCAATTCCCAAAGTACGGCCCTCCGTACAACAACAAAACAGTAAGAGAGAAAGCGAGCAGCGTACGAAAGTGTATGACACACATAACAAGCATACAGTAGATTTTTTATTTATTTCCTACGGCCCTCTTTATCAAAGAAAATAGTAAAAAACATTTTCATCTGAAAATTAAATTCTCCGACTAATCTAGATAACTAAAAAGTCCCACAGGTTACAATCAATAAAGGACCGATTAGTTGGCAAGAATAGGCAAGTTAATCTGTTTTTTTGTAGTATTGTCTATGGCAATATCAGGTCGTTAGTGCACATAACCATCAAGGTCCTGGGATAAGGAAAAAGATTGATTGGTGGGCTAGGGCTGGTTACAAAGGAAAAATATTAAAAATAACCACTAGGGTTGGCGTTGGGATGTGAAAAGGTTGGGAAGCTGGTTGTAGGCTGGAGTGTACAGATATGTACACAAAGTCTTAATACTGATATATCAAAATTGAAAATCCAAAGTGTAAACAACAGACCTTATAGCACAAACATCAAAGCTCAAATAAATGTGTTTTGGTAGATAAACTATAAATTATACGAGATAAACTATAGGCTCTATTCAATAAAGCATAAACTACAATTCTCATGTTCTTTTCCTTATTCTGACATGTGCTAAGAAGAACTCCACCATACTAGACTTTTGCACCTTACCGTCCGTTTGTGTGCACAATAAACACCACACGTACCCTTGAAAAATTTGTTCAAAAGAAACCAAAAAAAGTATAAAGTTTATACGCACTCTACTGTATTTCACAATTCAACAAATATCGCTCCTGAATACTCTACCACAACTGGTTTCGATAAAAAAAACAGTTGAAAAAGAAGGGGAGGGAAGGACTTTGGTGTTGGTTGGTTCGTGATGGAGTTACGTTTGGTAGGGGTGCGGGTTCGATTAATACTTTTGTCAGGGTTGGCGGTCAAGATTGGGAAGAGATGAAGAATAAAGTTAACTTTAGTTCAGACTTGATAAGCGTATGAGTACTGTACACTACACACAATGAATGAATATTCTACAATTATTGCAAATGGAAAACCTGCGAGCTTCCAATTAGTTCCTGACCGCGCATGAGGTATCTGATATGCTGTTTTGCGCAGATTGAATGGGAAGGGTTGATGGTATATACTATACTGTAGATTCGTTATTATACGAATTGTGTAGAAGTTTGTATACTTTTGTATGGAGGTGTACCTGAATTTTGAACCTTACTATGGCAAATACCTGAGCAGAAAATGCTTACTTTAGATTTCTTAACTCTTTGTAGAGCCCCAACATCACCATCTCCGGGGGTCTTTCCCCTTTATTTTCCTCTTCTCTCTTTCTTCAAAACTCCCGAATCTTCATGGCACGAAATACTTTTTCATAATGTTCAAGTTTCTTTCTTAGTTTAGTGTAGTCGTAAACCCTGTTGGGGTTGTGCCGTCGACATGTGCAATACCTCAACTTTTGTAGAGGTTTGGGTATTGTAGCGTGAAACTCTCACTTTTCTCATTTTTTATCAGATTTTGATGGTAAGGGAAAATGCTCTACCATGGCTTTGTATTATTCAAAATTGAATGCCTGTGTCTGGCTCAATGTGTACAATTATAACAACAGTAATAAATATAAAGATAACAAGATTGAAGATAGTGATAAAATCATTAGAAGAGGTAAAATTAGAGAAAAAAAAATGAACTCACCACCTCTACCTCCACACACACACACAAACATGAGCACAGACACAAAATAAATATATATATACACATCAACTCATACATCATAGCTTTCGTCTCTTCTGTCTTCTGACCGAGCTTTCCTGCTGCAAGTTATTAGCCTGCACCAGTTCCGACTTTTTATTTTCCAGCTCCATGAACTTCTCCTTGGTCATGAGCATTTCATTTTTAATGTACTCAAATGTCTTCACAAACATTTCCTCGTCGATAGCGGGCGCAGGTTTTTTAGGTGCGGCAGATGTTGATGCGGAGGCAGTGGTGGCCCCGCGGGATTTGTCGTTGGCAGCAGCAGTAGTGGTTGTGGTGGTGGTGTCCGGGCTGCTCGTGGGCGAGAGCAGAATTTTCAGGTTCTGTATAATTTCAGGTGACAGGTATGATATCATGTTTTGTAATTTGTCCAGATCGTAAACGACTTCTTCTTCGTCTTTTTCAGGCTTTGGTTCTGGTTCTTCGTGCTCAATCTTTGGCTTGCGGCCTCGTTTTGAAGTTGTTGTAGTTGTTGACATGTTGTGTGTGCGTGTAAGTTTGTCGGTTGAGGGAAGGAGAGAATATGTGGGTGACGATAGAAAATATGGCGCCTATTATTAGTTAATAACACTGGGGAAAAATACAAATAAAAAAAATAAAAAAAAGAAGGGAAACGAAAAAGAAGAAAAGTATAAATATCGGTGATTTTTTTGTTTTTATGTAAAAGAAAGAAGAACGAGAAAAGAAAAAAAAAGTTTTTTATTATTGTTCAGTGTATAGTACGGTATGTTTATTTGGGTTGGTATTTGTCCCAGATTTTTAGTTGTTCGAGTAATAAAAATGAAGAAATGAATGAAAAAAAAAGTTTATCGGTGTAGTACAGAAGTATCAAAACTTTACTCATAGAACAGAAAGACACAAAGGTCTAGTTCAATTCAATACTATTGCACTTAATTGCCAGGGAGCATGGACTCTTTTAATGAAGTTTTACCTAGCCAGACGTCTCACCTTCTTCGTCCTCTTGCCGTGAACTTGGAAGTGCGGAATATAAACAAGTGCTTAACCAGCCAATATCACTGCTATACACAGTACAGAACGTTAATTTTATCGTGAATTTGTCAAAGAAAATGAAAATGAAAAAAAAAAAGAAATTTGGAATTTGCAAATTGACAGTGACACAAAATTTTCAATGCTTCAACACTGTTGACAGAAACAAATGAACAAACATACACAATATATTATCTAGTCTGATCAATACAACCCCAGATGTTCGAAGCATTGAGTAAGTTCTTCGAAGTATTCTTGATTTTATTCCATCATATGTATAAAATCACATAAATACATTTGCGGAGATGAAATGCGTTTCATTGATATCAAACAGTTCCTCCCAAGAACAGGCAAAGATATTCAGAGAGCGCACCCCTATATACTCGATAGCAGTGATTTTTCTAATTGAATAGGCTAAACATTGAAGATATCTTTTAATGAGCAGATAACTTGTATTGACCAAGCTCAAAGATTTGAACCTCTAGCCTTAGTTTGGGTTATTTAACTTATTTAGTCCTAGAACGCCACAACATTGTGTGCGCCTATAATTGTTAGGAAAGTAGGCTTTGATAAATCAATTCAAAAGCTACCATACAGAATACTAAAACTGAAATCCTGCGATTCTTTTACTAGATTGCAACAGTATTGTATAAACACAAAATCAATCATGTTTTCTGTTCAGTACACCCTTGGCTTTAGCACCGAGAAACAGCAGCATTACGGATAGAACAAAACAAAGCATTTTTCATTTGTGTCCAAATCTTATTACAGTAAGTTTTCTCAGTATTAACCCAGATCTCATTGGCCCTCACTCCCCCCACACTACAGTTCGCCTGTTACGACATCCCGCAACACCATTCACAACAACAACAACAAGATCATTGTCACTTTGTTTAGGTCTTCATGTAACCATCCCTGAAATCAAAGCCATACTTTCTCCAAAGAGAAATAAGCTTATTATCCCAAGCCCAAGTTCCACAACCAACCTTTTCTCATTTTTCCCTTTCCT